>CAUYRT010020902.1:0-15409 GCA_963574885.1 Lepilemur ruficaudatus
ACTAAAAGTGTGGAATTGGAATGTTCCTAACAGAAATATTTGATAAATACTTGAGGTGATGGATACCATAGTTATACAGATTTGATTATTACACGTTGTATGCAGTATCAAAACATCATATGTACCCCTTAAATATGTACAATTGTTATATACCCATAAATTTAAGCAGAAAAAATAAAAATATAAATGGGAAAAATAACTATTGAAACATTTTATTTTCATTTAGATTCCTTTACCTTCCCCACTGATTAAATATAATTGTCCAGATTATTTTCTCTGTATGTATTCACACCACATTTAACGATGTTAAAATTTTTACTTCAACAATCAAACATCATTGAAGAAACACATGAAAACAAGGTTTTTGAGATTTTCATATGCAGAAAAACACTTGATCCACTGACAGAAAGGTTACTTTTCCCTTTCAGTGAAGGAGAAAGGGTATCGTTGACCTTTATAAAGCCAATTGTATGATTATAAATCTCTGTATTTCCCCTAAAAATGTACTTATTGATGAATCCTGACATAACTCTTTACTTAAAAGCTACATTTCTTGCTTTCAGTATTTGAAAAAGAGACACTATTAATCAATGCTTACATACATTGAAAATATACTATATAATCAAAAGTGAGGGAATTAAAAATTTTTAAGAATAGTATTATAGTTGAGAAGCTTTGAAAATAAAAGTTGGAAATATATTTTGAGAAAATGAATTCTTTCAATGAGGGCTTAAAAGGATCATTTTGTGTGGTGGTATTTTTTTTCTTTTTTATGAAAATTGTTTTGTCTCGATTATCTTGCAGACTCCCAGAGAAATTATTACAAAGGGAAAATTTATGTCACATAAGGAAAACCAGTTTATGCTTTTGGTAAAGTAAACTGGCCCCACTTCATTGAATACAAACACCACTTGAATATCAGAAGTGTTTCTAATTATTTTTTCTTATTGTATCTTTGCAAAGCATGGATAAAATGCTATCTTTGATATATTTTTAGCACAAAGATAATCTCAGGGTTTTACATTTCATTAAGTGATCCTTATACAGGTCTGTATATGTATTTTGTACATAATGTCATGGTCTATACTTTACAAGTTCCTAAACAAAATCTTGCCAAACCCATGAGATAGCTAATTTTCGTTAGCAGTGTAACATCAGTATTCTGGCTGTGGTGACTTCATGCTCCCCAGATTCAGAAGTGTTTACAGTTTGGAAAGTATTTAGGGGATTGGAGGAAGAGATACATTTCAGTGAGCTTGGGTTGAGGACACTTGAATTAAATGTGTCAAGATTTTCTCTGTCTTTCTGAATGACATAAAGCACTGGCATTTGTCCTGGAAATTTTATTTGCCACCTATTGAGAAACAGAGAAGCCCAAAGGGTGCCTGATATGTTTTACTAGAAAACAAAATAGGTTTTACATCAGTGTTCCATGTATATCCCTCATATGATTTACTAACTACAAAGAAAATAGCAAGTCTACCAGCTTGCTGAAGTCCTCAGCCAGTAACAATTAAGGAGTAGGCTGCATATACTTTCTCTGGTACAAGCACCCAAGATGATAAGTGTAGTTAGGCATTATGGAAAAATTCTTAAATACTAGGATGATTAGTTTATATTAAAAATAGTCATATCAAAATCCATGGAAACCATTTTTCTGTACCTCTCACTACTTCTTCAGAGTTCCTTTTGTTCTTTCATTTGGGCTCTGTTTCATGTCTCTGGTATTTCTTTACAGAAAATAAAGTGCATAAAAATATTTTATGTACAATATTCTTTGCTAGCTCACAATGTGACAGCCACACTAGAATAAATAGAATCCAAAATGTTAGATCAAACAAATTTTTAACTTGTTTGGAGTCTCTCTTGTTCTCTCTTTTTTTCGCTCTTTCTCCCCCCCCTTTCCTCATTTAAGTATATTTTAAGTGTCTAAACCAGACCAATTATTGTTAGAAGCTACTTTACTTTATCTCATGGGAATATAACTAAAGCAGCTCTCAAAATGTCAAAATCCCACAATGTGCATTAAAGCAAAAAGTAAATTTGTTCCT
This sequence comes from Lepilemur ruficaudatus, assembly GCA_963574885.1. Lineage (NCBI taxonomy): Eukaryota > Metazoa > Chordata > Mammalia > Primates > Lepilemuridae > Lepilemur > Lepilemur ruficaudatus. Next base: position 2,052 of record CAUYRT010020902.1, read on the forward strand.
TCACAGGAAACCTTCAGAAGTCCCCCAACATGTTTAATAAAAGTAGCAAATAGGTTAAATTCTATTGTATACTGACTAAAACACTACTTCAATAAAAAATAGCTGAAAAAGAATGGATTAATAATTTAAATCACAGTGGCCATGTCCAAAGCAGGAATTAAATTATGGATTGTATAATATAGTTAGCAACAGCTTCCTTCTCTTTCTATAGCTACAAATGCCTTTGCAATATCTGAATCCCACCACCAAAAAAGTAACCAATAAAAGAGTAAGTGAAGTAGATGTACAGTAAAAAAAGAGGAACAGAAAACGTGGACAAAAGAAATGAGCAGAAACTTTTCAAAAGAAGATAGACTAGTGGCCAATAAACATATGAAAAAAAATTCTCAACGTCACTAATCATGAGAAAAATGCAAATCAAAACCACAATGAGATATCAGCTAACCCCGGTGAGAATAAGTTTTATTAAAAAGTCCTCCTGGTGTGAATGTGGACAGAAAGGAACTCTTATACACTGGTGGTGCAACTGGAAACTAATGCAACCTCTATGGAAAACAGTATGGAAAATACTCAAACAACTAAAAGTATACCTGCCATTTGATCTAGCAATCCATCTACTGGGTATTTACCCAAAGAGAAAAAAAGTCATTTTATCAAAAAGACACCTGCAATGTTTATTGCAGTACAATTCACAATTTCAATGATGTGAAATCAACTCAAGTACCCATCAATTCATGAGTGGATTAATAAAATGTGCTATATGTTCACCATAGAGTAGTACTCAGCCATAAATAATGAATTAATACCTTTCACAACAGCTTGGATGGAACTGGAGACCATCCTCCTAAATGAATTATTGCAAGAATGGAAAAAGAAACACCACATGTACTCACTATTAAATTGTAAATAACTTATCAGCACTCCTGTGCACAGATGGAAGTAAAACTTAATGGAAATCATGCCGGTTGTAGGGGGAGGAAGAGATGGGTGAAATCTGAATTCATGTGCTTATCAAAAAAATAATCCATCACAACCAGCAGGGTTCATCCCAGAGATGCAGGGATGGTCGAACATATGAAAATATATAAATGTAATTTACTATATAAATAGAAGCATGCTTAACATGGTCTTTGTTTTTGCTTCTACTTGTAAAGGCATGATATGTAAAGTATACTTCAATAAAGAAAAAAAAAGCATTTGACAAAATTAAGCATCACACTTCTGATTCAAAATATATTATTAAAAAACTACAGTAATTAAAATAGTTTGGTAGTATCATAAAAACAGACATATAGACAAATGGATCAGAATAGAGATCTCATAAATGAATTCAAACATATATGTTAAACTGAACTTAAGTAAGGGTGCCAGGAATACACAATGGAATAATAAACAATCTCTTGAACAAATGGTGTTGGGACAACTAGATACACACATACAAGAGAATGAAATTGGACTCTTACCTTATGTAATGCACAAATAGCAACCCAAAATGGATTAAAGATTTAAACATAAGATCTGAAACTGTAAAATTCCTAGAAGAAAGCATTAGAAAAAGCATCACAAAATTAGTCTTGATGATGATTTAATATATATGATATCAAAATTAAATGGAAAAAGTAGAACTACATTAAATTAAAAAGCTTCTACTAAATAATGAAAATCATCAGCAATGATAAAAGTCAATCTACACAATGGTAACAATATTTGAAAACCTGATAAAAATCTGATACAGGGTTAATCTCCAACACATATAAGGACTTCCTACAATTCACTAGTAAAATAAATCAAATAACTCAGTTAAAAATGGGTAAAGAATTTGAATAGACATTTCTTTAAAGCAGATGTACAGATGGCTAGCTGGTACATGGAAAGGTGTTCAACATAAGTAATAGGGAAATTCAAATAAAACTCTCACACCAGTCAGAATGGCTATTATGTTAAAAATCCATACAAGACAACAAATGTTGGTGAGAATTGGGGAAATTGGAATGCTTGCATACTGTTGGCAGGAATATAAAATGTTGCAGCCACTAAGGAAAACAGTACAGAGTTTGGTCAAAAAATTAAAAATGGAACTATCATATAATTAGCAATTCTACATCTGGTTATCCATCCAAAAGATTGAAATCAGGAACTTGAAGTGATATTCACACTCCTATGCTCATTGTAACAATACCTAAATGTCCAACATCAGATGAATAAAGAAAATGTGATGTGTATGCTTGCTAGCACTCACACACACACACACACACACACACACAGAGACACACACACACACACAAAATGGTATACTATTCAGGCTTAAAAAGACACTTTCTAAAATATTCTTCAAAATTTCTTAGTAACATTGTTTTGGCTCTCTTGACATTTTCTTGCAGTCTTATTTTCTTCAAAGTGTTTTTATGCTCTCCTCTGGAGTCCTCTAAATTTTTATCATTTGTTCAAATCTGTGTATTTTTCAAATGATCACAGTATTATAATAAAAAACTAGTGTGTAAATAAGAGAAAGGAATTTTGCAATATGGGACTACATGGATAAACATTGAGGAAATTATGCTAGGTGAAATAAGTCAGTCACATAAAGACAAATATTGCATGATTCCAATTTTATGAGATTTCTAAAACAGTTAAATTCATAGTATCAAAGTGAAATGTAGTAGCTAGAGAAAGAGGAAAATGAGGAACTGCTAATCAGCCAGCGTGGACATAAAGTTTCAGTAAAGCAAAACGAATAAGTCCTAGAGATCTACTGTATATATTGCACCTATATTCAACAATAATGTATTATATACTTAAAAATTGTTAAGAGGGTATATCCTGTGTCAAGTGCTCTGACTAAAATAAAATAAAATAGAGAGTATGAGGTAGAACTGTAGCCTGAAGGGAGCTCATGGTCAGGAATTGTTGATTAGTTTAGGAAGATTTCTTTATTTGGCTGTTTTAGAGAGATTTTTTCCTGCTTTGTAGGCTAAAGAAATATGTTAATGTAAAACAAAACAAAGACATCTAAAATGTATGATACTAAATCTTTGATGTGATAGAAAATGAAGGACTGGAAGATTGTTCCTGGCAAAAGCATTGGGTACTTTATTCCTTGAGACAGAAAATTTGAAAAGAAAGGGTGAAGACAGAGATATTTAGAGATCTAAGTGAGAGTGGTCACACGACCTCACACCAGAAGAACTTGACCTTCCCAGTATAGTGAAGAACACCATTATTGAGAGTGAAGGAGTGGTTGAAGTTGAAAGCCTGAAAATTGTGGTTAAATATGAACTTTCATATTTTAAAGTATTAGTGTTGGAGCAACTGTGAGTGTATGAGTTCTATCATGTGGCTAGATGTATGGTGTTATGAAATGAAGAAGTAAGTATATGCATGCAGAGGTGCTGAGGGATTTTGAAGCAGGAGTGATAGGTATTGATTCTGAAAAAGGAAGCAATGAGAGACAATAATGTAGAGCAAAAGTCTTCTCTGGCCAAGAATATTCAATAAAAGCAATTAAATAAAAAGGTTTCCCCCTGGTTTGAGGGCAGCTTGATATAATGTTAAGCTTATTGTAGTATGAGAGAAAATTAGACTTCAGTCCATTTCTTTGAGCATAAGAATGTCATGATTACCATAGTATAGAGGGTAGTTAGAAGAAAAAAGATGCTAGGCAGGAAGATAAGTTACAAGGCTGTTTTAGTCATATTCCTTGAACCAGAAATAGTAATAGAAATACATAGGAGGAGGCAGTTGACAATGACATTGTGAAGGGAATAAAAAACAGTTTTTTAAAATTTGCTATACTAAATAACAATTGATAATTGCAATACTGTAATAACATTTTAAGTAATTTCACATAACCACCCATGAAATGAAAGAACATTATAGTGATAAATGGCATAATCTATTTTCTCAATGTTAATATTTAACAATATGGGGCTGATATTGAAATTTATTAGAGGAAGTGTTACAGTTTACTTTTTAAATTTAACTTGTGAGAAAAAATTGCCATTTCACATATAAATTCAACTCATAGACCCTCATGAATTTAGGCTTTTCAAAATTAATTAGAGGAGACACTTAAAAGTTCTAATGTAATAAAAATGAATTTAAATATAAAAATTATAGAAACATGTCATACTTTATCTCCACGCTTGCTCTAATTCCTGCTTTTCACATTGTCATAACTTCAGTAGCAACTGTAATCAGTGTGATTACTCATTCTATATTTTTTCTTAATGGGGAATACATATTTTTTATGCCTTAAGTAAATTAGTTATAAGCTATAGCGTTGTCCATACCTGAAATTCAGAAGGAATTATTTCCACTATTCTTTCAAAGTAAACATTTATATTACATTTTGTGTTATATAACTCAGTTTGTAAATGTTAGGCAATTGTAAAATTATGATGCTAGAAGGGTCTTCAAGTAATTTTTCACTCTACTCCCTGCCTCAGCACATGACTGGTACAGAGTCATGCCAACTATTTCATTCTTCAAGGAGAAAGGATTTTCTTCTTGATAGGCTAACAGTCTCCTGTTGCATGTTAAGATCACAATTTTTTTCTCTTTTTGGTGGCGTGAGCAACAGCTATTTTCTATTCTTTATGAAATAGCCTTTCACTTACTTAAAGTTTGTTTTTAGTGATATTTGAAGCAGGATCAGTGGGTCAAATATTTTGGTCAAAAATATTTTTAATCAAAACAAAGCAGCATTAATCAACTTTCAGAACAAATGAAAAGTTTTGGGAATATAATAATTCATCTTTTTCATTGGCAGCAGAGAGAAAATCACTTCACATGCTAAAGTAAGCAATAAACTGAAAGTGCACAATCATATATATTTTACTGTATAACCAAATCAAACTCCTAGGAGAATTAATCTGGCACACATTCAATTTATTCTATTCTTATTGTGGCCATGCCAATTAGTTATAAAAGGTAAACATAAGGATACATAATGACTTCAATTTATTTTCACTCATACATACAACAGCTGAATCATCTTTTAAAAGAAACCCTCTAAAACTGATTTATGTGAATAGCTGTACAACTTGGTAAATTTGCTAATAACCATTTAATTGTACACTTAAAATGGAGTAAAGACATGATATGTAAATTACACTTCAATAAAGACAAAAAAAGTTTTCTAAACTATTGCATGTGTATAGCTTCTGAATGCTATGAAGATTATTCAAATATACAATGATAATTGTGGCGGGCATCTTTAATCAGCATTACATATTAACAGCTTTTCTTGATATCAGAGATAACTTAATTTTATCATTTTTAATTTCAGAATATTTCAGGGATAAAAACATTTAGATCATGTGTATTGTATTTGCATGACATGAGTCAGACCTACAAGCATGCCCATTGCCCAAACAATGCACACCATACCCATTAGGTGTAAATATACCCCTCCTCCTGCCATCCACCTGCCCAACAGCCAATGAATAATACTTCCATATGTGTACATAATTGCTGATTAATTAGCACCAATTTGATAGTGAGTATATGTGGTGCTTGTTTTTCCATTCTTGTGATACTTCATATAGGAGAATGGGCTCTAGATCCATCCAGGATAATACAAGAGGCGTTAGTGTATTGTTGTGTGTTTTTTTGTGGCTGAGTAGTGCTCCACGGTATACATATACCACATTTTATTAATCCACTCATGTATTGATGGGCCCTTGGGTTGTTTCCACATCTTGGCAATTGTGAATTGTGCTGCTACAAACATTCAAGTGCAGATGTCTTTACTACAGAATTTTTTTCCCTCTGGGTAGATTACCAGTAGTGGGATCGATGGATCAAATGGCTATTTCTACTTTTAGTTCTTTGAGGTATCTCTGTATTACTTTCCATAGAGATTGTATTAGTTTGCAATACCACCAGCAGTTGCATGAATGTCAGACCACAGTGGAATGAAATTAGAAATCAACTCCAACAGAAATACTCATCTCTACACAAAGTCATTGTAACTAAACAACATACTGGTGAATGATTATTGGGTCAAGGAGGAAAGTAAGATGGAAATCAGAAGACTTTTTGAACTAAAATGATAAAGGGGACACAAGTTATCAAAAATCTGTGGGATACAGCTAAAGCAGGCCTGAGAGGAAAATTCATAGCCATACTTGCCATGTCAAAAAGACAGAAAGATCACCAATCAACAATCTAATGAATTGTTTCAATAAACTGGAAAAGGATGGGCAAACCAATCCCAAATGCATCAGAACAAAAGAAATAATGAAGCTTAGAGTAGAACTAAATAAAGTTGATAACAAAAGAACTATATGAAAGATTAATGAAATAAAAAGCTGGTTTTTTAAAAAGATAAACAAAATTAACACCCCTCTCACTACATTAACCAGAAGCAGAAAAGAAAGGACTTTAATAAACTCAATCAGGAATGAAAAAGGAGATATTACAACTGATACCATAGAAATGCAAAATATCATCTCTGAATACTACAAAAATTTCTATGCACACAATGTTGAAAACATGGAGGTATTTTTAAAATCATTTTTAGGGCTTTTTATTAAACTTCAAAATATTAATGGATATAAATGTTTTTGTTACGTGGATAGCTTTTTCTTTTCTTTTCTTTTTTTTTTTTTTTTTTGAGACAGAGTCTCACTCTGTTGCCCAGGCTAGAGTGCCATGGCGTCAGCCTAGCTGACAGCAACCTCAAACTCCTGGGCTCAAGCACATGGATAGCTTTTATAATGCTTTAGTCAGGGCTCTAAGTGTGCCTTTCACCTGAATAACGTTCATTGTACCTGTTAGGTAGGTTTTTGCCCTTCTCCTCCTCCCCACTCCCTCCATCTTGATTTTCAACGGTTATTACTTCTTTCTATGATCATGTGTGCAGTTTTATTACACTTATGCCCACACACATTAAAAGTCAAAGAGCTTGTATCTGATACACTGATGGCTGGAGTTGAGTACAATCCTCTGGCTTTTGTCCATTCCATTAGTCATCTTCCTCTTTGAAGTTTCTTCTTCAAACAATAGATGTACACGCCTGTAATCCTAGCACTCTGGAAGGCCAAGGTGGGCAGATCGTTTGAACTCAGGAGTTCAAGACCAGCCTTAGCAAGAGCAAGACCTCCTCTCTACTAAAAAAAAAAAAAAAAAAAATAGGTGTATATGCTAATCATATACAATATCTCCAGGAATCATGGTGCTGGAGGTTTTGAATTAGTAGAACTCTTGTCCAAAATGATGAGATTTGATTCCTGGAGGACTGACAGTACTATATATTCCTGCTACAGGTGGGAATATATGACCCAGACTAGGCAAATTCCATTGTCATGTTACCGGTCTTTCCTATCCTCCAGACCAAAAAGATTTTAGCAATAGGGTTGACTTGTTCATCATATAGTCTTCCAAATACATTATTTATGAATTAAATTTTAAGCCATTGTCACTTCCATACTTTGTCTTTTGAAAACCACTGTCCTAGACACTGGGAAATTAAAACTCTGTTCTCCCAAACTCTCTATAAAAAATGAAACCTTTTTATTCCCTTTGCATTTCTCCTTGAACATGTCTTTCCTAAAAATAAGCCAGATAAAGGGCCATGGGTGTAAGTAAGTTACATGAGAAACAAAAGAAAAAAGAAATGGATAACTAGTATTTCAAAGTGATATTCTGACTCACTTTACCACTAAATTGTTTCTTTGTCGTCTGCTAAGGCTAATGGTTTTCAAATTATCCTTAAAAGTGTGCATAATGTTTTAATTTTATTTATATTTCTCTACTACTAGCACAGTGCTAGAAATTGAATAGGTGCTCAAAAATGTTTGTATGTTTGTTTACATAGGTATAAATCCAGGATTCCACCATGATCTCTAATTGAAGACTCTATTTTTTTAATGCATGGATTATTACAATATTGAAAAGATATTTATGAAAGCTTTGTAAGTATCAGACATTGCTAAATTCCAGGAATAAAAATATAAAAATATTAGTGTCATATTTTTGTGCTCTTAAAGAGAACATAATCTAGTAAAGAATACAGCCAAGTGAATATTATCAAGAGGTATATATGGTGCATATCAAGAGGTATTAAGTGAGTTGTTATAAATTGGTTCACTAATGTATCCCCAGCACTTAACATAGTTTCTGCCCTAGAGAAGTCATTTCATAATCATATAAAATATTGCTTGTTTATGCATAAATATTATGAATGAGAAACCTTCTTCACTATTGAGTCATAATTACACTTATGGTGTATTGCAAATAAGGTGTAACCAGTTACTGCCAAACTGTCAATATTTGCAAAAGATTTCCTTTTTATTAATATAAAAACAGAAGTGTTAAGCCTTATAATAATATTCCCACTATCAACCCAAAGTACTTAGAAAGGTTATTTAGTGTAGAATACGATCTGTTAAAGTTAGAATGACTTTGAATCCTCTTTCTAATTCTTACTAAAATGTGACTTTGGGGAGTTTACCTACTCTCTGAGCCTTAATTACCTTATCTGTATAATAGGAATAATAATAGAATTGCTTAATAGAAGTGTTATATGGATTAATTGCTTAATATATGCAAAGCGCTTTGAACAGTCCTGGCACACATTCAGTGCTATATAAGCATTAGCTATTCTTATTATGACATAGGTTTGTACTACAAGTAAAAATGAAATAGGGGAGTGTCAAAGATAGCTGGTTGGCAGATGCATATCATTCTGGGTAGGCTCATAGAAATGGTTGTACTATGAGAACTCTGTCATTGTTCATAGTAGAAAAATAGTTGAAAATGACTGTGAAAAAGTAAATACAGGATATCTGAGAGCCTGTAAAAGCAGCATCTCAGCACCTCATATAGTCAATACGTGACAAACGTAAATTACACCAAAAAAAATATTTTTGTGGGATAATTTATTTGTTAGGCCAGTTATCTATTAGCCATTAGACTTGCTGCCTGATTTCTTATATCTTCACCTGATAGACTCTTATTTTAGTCTGAGTTAATATTATTTACTGTAATGTCTGTGTTTAAATAACCTATTTCTTAGAAATAAGTTAGATACTTAGAGGTTTTTAAAACTTTTTTTCTAGGTTTTTTATGTTGTGTTCTTAATGCAGTTCTGAAAGTACCTCTCCTCTACCTAGAAAGTGATTTTTAAACTTCAAGATTCTGATAGAATATGTTAAAAATATGACATTCCCTCCCACTTTCTACATATTTTATGACTCTGAGACACACCAGTACTGTACATTCCTATAATTAAAGATCTCTTTTTCCCATGTTATCTAAATATAATCAGTGCATAAACTAAGAGGAAATACTAACCTGGAGAAGGGTAGAGGAAGAGATAATAGCTGTCTGGAGATCACCAGCTAGTGCTTCCTTTTTACCGTAGTCCACCTCAAGTCTGCCTGGCTATTAATATTATTGGCATTCTTCCTTGTAGTGCAGACTACCAAATTTCTTGGTTCCTGTTGAAGAGTTGTATTAATTTGTGGAGTTGATAAATTTGAATTCAAGATGCTGTAGTTCTATATCTTGAAATCAACTGGTAGTGATAATTTGAAAATGTTCATAAGAAATAAGTTGTTTTATATTTACTCTTTTTTTAGGTGATTTTCGTGTTCTTTATTAGGAAGATGGTTGTAAACAGCTTACATTTTATAATGCAACAAAAGGGTAGAATGACTTTTATTCAAGTGAAATTTAAAAGAATTCTGAAATTTCCAAGGCAGAATTGCCCAAAATAAGAATAGGATAGAATAGTTTTTAGTTTTGTGTTCTTTCTGTAATAATGGAAAATAAGAGTAGGTCTTGGAAACAAGCATTTGAGAAGATTTTTAAACAATCTCTGAATAATAAATTTTATCTAAGCAGATATTGATTTTATTTTGATAATCTGATCTCTCTGCATAATATTCTAAACTAACCAAAAATCCAAATTAGTAATATTTAGTTGGTTTATTTATTTTACAAGTCTGTATAGCAGCTTAAGAGAAAAGGGTAGTCCAATTATGTGTAACCTAAAAAAGTCATAATTTTTTTAAACCTGAGATGTATAAACATTATGATTTGTTCTTCATATGCAGCTTCACATGCAGCACTCTTAGACATTTCTATCACTTATAAAACTCTACCACAAGCATGTGCACACACACACACACACATACAAGCTCCTTACATTGAAGTAAGAGCTGCTAGTAGAATGTTACTCATAGAAATGTGTTCAATAAGAAAGTAACATTTCACTATTTCAAACTTGGCTAAATTATTTTCAGTGACATCCGCTATGTTCTTTCGTATGTTTAGCTCAATGCCTTGTCTGTGTTTGTTCATAATTCTGTTTTCATGTTTATCTTTATGGATGTATAAAAATAGACATAGGTATTAAGAGACAATGTATAATTTTGATTTGGAGCCTCAGTAAAGTGGGGTGACTTGAGTTTTAATACATCAATAGCCAAGCACAATAGGATCATAAAAAGTGATCACAAGGTGGTTTCAAGTATGATTTTCCTTACTCTGAAACCTGGTTTCTCAAATTTCCGTGTTACCATAGAAGTATTTTTCCAATTGAATCTATACTATATGTATAAATGAGAGACAAGCTTCGTGTATGTGTGTGTTTGTGTGTGTGTGAGTGTATGTGTGTGTATACACACACACACACATATATATGTGTGTGTGTGTGTATATATATATACTATAAAAAATGGAAATTGACATCCACTGAGATACATGGTACATTTTTAGCAACACAGAACATAGATGATTGACAGAACAAAGCCTATGGAAATGAAGACAAATCTAACCCACATTTAGATCTAAGAAAAAAATATTTGCCTGAAGGGAAAATATTAATTAGTTTGTCTACATGCAAGATAAAAGTCTGGAAGACATATCCATCAAAAGGCAATGCAATAAACAACAAAATGGAAATTATTTGTAAATTGACAGTAAACTTGGCAAACATTGAGGGGGTAAACAAGTTATTTGGCATGCAAAGCATTTTGAAATCACAGCCTCTATCAGGAGGCATCTGTGCATAGATTCACTTATTTGACAGAAATTAACATTTTTCAGAAATCTTTGTTGCATGCTAAGGATTTCTTCACCCTCTTAATTATTTTAATTGCTGCTTCAGAATGTTCCATATAAACACTCAAAAGATGATAAAATCCACAAAGTCCGATCCAATTTCATCAATACAGACTGATTACACTATGTAGTTGACTAAAATCCTTACCAAGACATAAATTATTTAAGTGAATGTACCAGGCATATTTTTATGGGATTAAATATAGGGCCACATAAATCTAGTAAAAATTCTTACAGTACTTGCAAAGATAAAATTGCTTTTAAGGAACAGAAACTACCTCACTGATTTTATCTGTCTTTAAAGTAAATAAAAATCATCCAAGATATAGAAGTCTATGGACTAAAATACTTTTAATCTTTTTAATCTCTGAAAAAATATTAAATATTTATTGAGGTAAATTAAGAGATGTGATGCAGTAGAAAGAATATTATCACAGGCATTCAGAAGTCCTATCTTTCTCACTAACCAGTTGCCAGTTAACTTTTCTGGTTCTAAGTCTCCTTACCAGTAAAGAGAAAGAGATTGAATTAATCTTTACTGAAGTCCTTTCCAGGCTACAATTTAGAGGTTCTACATTATCTGAGTGTAACCTCTCAAAATCTCGCATGTTTGATTCAAATAGAAACTCTCGATCAAAATTTTTTTTTCATTGTGTTGAAGAACTAATCCTCCCCTTTATTTTTGAAGATAATAAATAATTATGGAAATCCCGTGGCAAGGTCAACATCATATTATAATGCTCCCTTAAACCCAACCTTGATAGAGCACAGAAAGGAAAGCTTCTCCATCAGGAACTTCCTCACCAAGACCTGAGAGGGAAGCATTGTGCTACCTCTTGGACAAATGGAGAAACAGACTGAGAGAGCCTAAGTTGCCCAAGCTCCCACAGCTAACATGTGGCAGAGCTGGGATTTAACCGAGGATTATCCTATTCCATGTCCATCTTACTTCTCCTTTGCCACTATAAAAGAAAAAAAAAATTCTCTCATAGAACATCTTCAAATATTCTGTAATCTCACTCAATGTCATCCAGAAGCTCTGCTTGTTCAACCTTTGGACCAGCCCTATAAATCCATCCACTCCACCTGAGAAAACATGGCTTGGCCAAGGGTTAACCTAGGGGTGGGCTTAATTGCTGTTTTGATATTCTAGTTCTTTCCCCATCACAGATTAGCAAGCATCAGCCCTACCCTACCTCTCACCTCTCACAAAAATACACTCAAGATGGATAACAGACTTAAACCTAAGTCATGAAACCTTAAGAATCCTAGAAGAAGATGTTGGGAAGACCCTTTCAGACATTGGCCTAGGCAAAGAATTTTTGAAGAAGACCTCCAAAGCAATCACTGCAGCAACAAAAATAAACAAATGAGATCTGATCAAATTAAAAAGCTTCTGCACAGCCAAGGAAACTATCATTAGAGCGAATAGACAACCTACAGAATGGGAGAAAATATTGGCTCTATACATTTCCGATAAAGGTCTGATAACAAGAATCTATCTAGAACTCAAAAGAATCAACAAGAAAAATTCAAACAACCCCATCAATAAATGAGCAAAGGAAATGAACAGAAACTTTTCCAAAGAAGACAGAATGATGGCCAGCAAACATATAAAAAAAATGCTCAACATCTCTGATCGTTAGAGAAATGCAAATCAAAACCACAATGAAATATCACCTAATCCCTGTGAGATTGGCCTCTATCAAAAAATCCCAAAACAACAAATGCTGGCAAGGATGTGGAGAGACAGGAACACTCTTACACTGCTGATGGGACTGCAAATTAGTACAACCTCTGTGGAAAAGAATTTGGATATACCTCAAAGAGCTAAAAATAGAAATACCATTCGATCCAGCAATAGCATTATTAGGCATCTACCCAAAAGAGCATAAGACATTCTGTAATAAAGACACCTGCATCCCAATGTTTATGGCAGCACAATTCACTATTGCAAGGACGTGGAAACAACCCAAATACCTGTCAATTCATGAGTGGAGTATTAAAATTTGGTATATGTTTACAATGGAATATTACTCAATTATAAGAAGCGACAGTGATCTAGCACTGCTTATATTTCCTGGATTGAGCTTAAGCCCATTATCCGAAGTGAGGTGACACAAGATTGGAAGAATGGGCTCCACATGTACTCGCCATCAAATTGGTACTGACTGATTAACACTATGGTGCTCACATGGTGGTGGTGTTCTCCAGGGATTAGGGGGTTGGAGGGTAGACTCACATCTGAGGGATGCGGTGAGCATTGTGGAGGGGAGGGGCATCCCTCT
>CAUYRT010020903.1:0-24230 GCA_963574885.1 Lepilemur ruficaudatus
GAAACCAGCCTGAGCAAGAGCGAGACCCCATCTCTACTAAAAATAGAAAGAAATTAATTGGCCAACTAAAAATATATATAGAAAAAATTAGCCGGGCATGGTGGCGCATGCCTGTAGTCCCAGCTGCTTGGGAGGCTGAGGCAGTAGATTGCTTGAGCCCAGGAGTTTGAGGTTGCTGTGAGCTAGGCTGACGCCACGGCACTCTAGCCCGGGCAACAGAGCGAGACTCTGTCTCAAAAAAAAAAAAAAAAGAGAGTAGACTCTAGGAGACAGAAGTAGAAGTAAGGATACCTGTCAGTAATCCTAGTGGTAACAGTGGATGTTTTGAGAAGTGGTCAGATTCTGACTGTATTTTGGAGGTAGAGCCAGTAGAATTTTTTGTCACATTTGAATGTAGGCTATGAAAAAGAGATGAATCAACAAATATGTTTTAAATACTTTAAAATCAAGCACACCCCAAGCTCCTTGACCTAGCAGTTCCTCTTCTAAAATTTAGTTGAAGAAAATAATCGTGTGTAAAGATGTTTGCACATACAAGAATATTTATCATAGTAATGTATCATAGGGATGAAAATTCAAAAATAAATAAATAATAATATAGAATTAGCCAAATAAATGCTAGTAAATCTGTTTAGTAAAGTATTATGCAGCCATTAAAATGACCTACAACTATGTTTTGGGACGAGGAAATGCATTAAAAATGTATTTATAGTTTTAGTCTTTTTATGTATTTTAATGGGAATTTGGGGTATTTTAATGGTAAGTTATTAGAGGGTATCAGATACTATTGGTTACTGCTTCAGGAACTTTGAGATCTGTCATGTTAACTTTTGATTGGTGCATAGTTTCTAGCTCTGATTTCAGAGAGATAAGTTATCTGGTTTTGTATAATTGAATTTTAAATTGTTGCTAAGGTAATTTTCTAAGGAAGTTGAGTCATTTGTCATCTATTGGATTCTGACATGTATCAGAAGTTGGCAAGATAAATGTAATTTAAAATATGGATAGTACAAAATTTTATCAAAAAGCTTTGCCATGTCAGGGTGATTTCTTAGTGGTTACTTTTTGCAGGTAATGTGGGTTATGCAGCCCCCCTAAAAAATGGAACATGCTAGAGGAATCATTCCTGTATAACTATCTAAAATGAAATCAACCATTATTAGAGTACTGCAACACCAAGAACACTTCTTTGGTTCACTGAGTGAGTTTAGTTTGCTTTGTTCAGATTTAAATTTGTTCATAAGATGGAAGCTGTGATACCATTTTTCTAGGATCATTTCTCTGCTGTTTTCAGTAAAACCCGTTATTACTTCGTGTATTCCTATCACCACTGAATCTGTCACCACTAAATAATGTTTGATTAGAAACATTATTAATTGGAAGATTTAGGATCACACACTCTCCTATTCGTGCTGCTTTCCTATCATCTATTTTCTTCTTCCCCCCCATGTTTTCCCTGAAATGTCTCTTGATTTAAAAATTTTTGAAAGTACTATGTAATAAAATTATCTTTTTTGGTATACAGTTCTGTGACTTTCAGTACATATATTGGATTCATGTAACCACCACCACAATGACAATACAGAGCACTTCCATCATCCCAGAAAACTCCCTTGTATTATATCCCTTTGTAGTCACACAGCCCTCCAGCATCCACCGATCTGTAGTTTTGTCTTTTTTTTTTTTGAGACAGAGTCTCACTCTGTTGCCTGGGCTAGAGTGAGTGCCGTGGTGTCAGCCTAGCTCACAGCAACCTCAAACTCCTGGGCTTAAGCGATCCTTCTGCCTCAGCCTCCCGGGTAGCTGGGACTACAGGCATGCGCCACCATGCCTGGCTAATTTTTTCTTTTTTTTTTTTCTGGCTAATTTTTTCTATATATTTTTAGTTGGCCAATTAATTTCCTTCTATTTTTAGTAGAGACGAGGTGTCGCTCTTGCTCAGGATGGTTTCGAACTCCTGACCTTGAGCGATCCGCCTGCCTCGGCCTCCCAGAGTGCTAGGATTACAGGCATGAGCCACCATGCCCGGCCAGTTTTGTCTTTTTGAGAATGTTTTATGAATGGAATAATCTCAAGACTGGCTTCTTTCACTCAGCGTAATGCCTTTGAGACTCATCCAAGTTGTATGAATTGAGAGTTTGTTCCTCTTTATTGCTGGGTAGTATTTCAGCAACGGATGTAGCTCAGTTTGTCCCAATTAACCTAGGGACATTTGGTTTGTTTCTAGGTTTTGGTGATTATGACTAGAGCTGCTGTAGACATTTATGTGTGGGTTTTGTCAACATAGGTTTCACTTCACTAGGATAAAAGCTCAGGAGTGTCATTATTGGGTTGTGTGGTAAGTGTGTGTTTCCATTATCAGAATCTACCAAACTTGATTTCACAGTGGATGTGTCTATCCTTGTGCATTCTCAGTAGCAACCTGTGAGAGTTCTAGTTTGCTCTTTATCCTCATCTGTACTTGCTATTGTCAGTGTTTTATATTTTATTTAATTAATTTAATGTTAATCATTTAAACATTTCATTTTTCTTTAGTTAAAATGACATTAAGTAGCAAATTAAAAACACCAAGAGAGTTGAGAGACACCAGAAGAAAAGAAAAAGCTTTATATTTTAGTTAACAGTATTTTTTTCTTGCTTTTTAAAAGTTTTTTTTATTTTTAATTATTACAGGTACATAATAGTTGTATATATTTATAGCATACATGTTTTATATATTTATACAGCTCTCCAATTGATACAGGCATACAATGAGAATTAATCAAATCAGAATAATTGTGGTATCCATCATTGCAGGCCTTTATCATTTCTTTGTGTTAAGAACGTTGTATTTTTTATTATAGCCATTCTAATAAGTGTTTGGTGTTTTTTTTAAAAGTATTATTGAGATGTAATCCACATACCATAAAATTCCCCACAATCTAGGTTTAAAACATTCTCATCACCCTAAAAAGAAACCACATACTTATTAGTAGTTAACTCCTCATCTTCCCCCTCCTCCCAGGCCCCAGGCAACTACTAATTTTTCTGTCAACAGGTTCGCCTGTTCTGGACATTTAATATAAATGGAATCATATAATATGTGGTCTTTTGTGAGTAGCTTCTGTCTCTTAAAATATTTTCAGGGTTCATCCATGTTGTATTATAGTATGTATTTGTTCTTTCTTATGGCTGAATAATACTGCACCGTGTGGATATACCACATTTTGTTTATCCATTTATCAGTTGATGGACATTTTGGTTTCTACTTTTTGGCTATAAATAACAATGGGATGAACATATATGCATAAGTTTTTGTGTGGACACGTATTTCAGTTCTCTTGGGTAGAACTGCTTGATCACTGTATGTTGTAACTCTATGTTTAATGTTTTGAGGAACTGCCAAAGTGTTTTCTAAAATGGCTGCACCGTTTTACAGTCCCACCAGCAGTGTATGAGGGTTCTAATTTCTCCACATCTTTACTAACACTTGTTATTGTCTGTTTTTGATTATAGTCAGCTAATGGGTGTCAAGAGGTATCTCATTGTGGTTTTGATTTGCATTTTCCTAAAGACTAATTATGTTGAGCATCTTTTCTTGTGCTTTTTGACCATTTGTATGTCTTTTTTCAGGAAATATATATTCTCATCCTTTGCCCAGTTTTCAATTGTGTTATCTTTTTAGTGTTGAATTGTAACAGTTCTTTATATATTCTAGATACAAATTCCTCATCAGATATATAATTTGCAAATATTTTTTTCCAGTTTTTGGTTTGTCTTTTACTTTCTTGGTAGTGTTCTTTGAAGCACAAAAGTTTTTAATTTTGATGAAATCCAGTTGATGTATTTTTTCTTTTTTGCTTGTACTTTCTGTGTTGTGTCTAAGAAATTATTATCTAACTCAAGGCCACAAAGATTTTATACCTTGGTTTTGTTCTAAGAGGTTTATGGTTTTAGCTCTTACAGTTAGGACTGTGAATCATATTGAATTGATTTTTGAGAATGGTGTAAGGTAGGTATCCAACTTCATTCTTTTGCATGTGGATATCCAGTTGTCCAGCAACATTTGTTAAAAAGACTGTTCCTCCCTCATTGAATTGTCTTGGCACCCTTGTCAAAATAAATTTACCAAAATGAATTAATTTTCCACTTATTTTTGGATTCACAGTTCTATTCCATTCATCTGTGTGTCCATTTTGATGTCAGTACTACATTGTCTTATCACAGTAGTTTAGTAGTTTTAAAATTGGGAAGTGCGAGTTCTCCAACTTTATTCTTTTTTAAGATTGTTTTTGGCTGGAGTAAGATTTTTATAAACATAAATTGGATCTAGTAACTCCCTGCTTGAAATCTCCTAATTGGTGGCATCTAATTACATCTATCATCAAATTTCATCTCTAACTTGATCCACAAAATTTATAATCTGACCCCTGCCTGTTTTTTCACCTCTCACCCGTTTTCCCTCTTTCTCACTGCCTTGTAGCTACAGATTGACCTATTTTCTGCTTCTTGAAAGCTTTAAAAAGCCATCACAGGGCTTTTGCGTATCCAAATACTTTTTCTTGGAGTGCTGCTCTTCCGTTCACTCTACCTAACTCCTACTCATTCTTCAGATCTTAGCCTAAATGCCGTTTTAAAAGAAAGACTGTTCCCATTATGTTTTAAATATTGATTCATCTTTTCCTAGTTAGAGAAGTAAAACACACATGTTCATTATAGCAAATTTGAAAAATAAAGGTGTGTATACACACACACAAACACACAAATACAAGGAAATCAGAGGACAAGTATTTAATGTTGTAGAGACATCTAATGCCCAGCTTATTTGGTCCTTTGTTCCTTGTTTTTCTTTTCTGTTTGGAAGCCTGCAGAATTATTTCCTTTACACTTGAAATTGCCAAGATGTGTTCAGATTGGGTCTATTGTCATTTGTTTTGCTTGAAATATAGGCTCTCTCATCTATAGGCAAGCGTCTGTTTACAGTTTAGGAAAGTTTTCTTGTTTGGTACTTGTAATATAGTTTTAGTTCTTTGATGTGATTCTAGGATTGACTCTTCTGGGTTTTCTGTGTTACTCTCTTTTCTTGCTGTTGTTTCCTTTATTTTCACCCAACCCCTTTTAAGTTGAATAATGGGATGACATCTTAAGTATGTCTTCTATATAATGGATACAGTTTTCTACATAGACATTTCAGTGCTATATTGCTTCCAATTGTCTTAATTAATGCGTTTTTCTTTGCTGGTTTTCTTATTAAGCCTATCTTTTAATCACAACTTAGTCTCACTTTGTCATTCTTTATTGAAACTAATTTATATAGTGTGTAAAGCAATGCTATATGCTCAAACATGTATCAAATGAGTGACAGAAGGATTGAATACATGCATTAATAACCAGATCTTGGTGGGTGTAACCTACTGAGACTATCAAAATATTTTTCTAGTAATGTCTTCTTTTTTTAAAAAACAGCTGTACTGAGGTATAATTTATATACCATAAAATTCACCTATAGGAAGGGTATGAATTCAGTGATTTTTAGTAAATTTTAGAGTTGTACAGTTATGACAGCAATCCAGTTTTGGAACATTTCAGTCACTGAAAAAAGTTCCTTCATGCCTCTTTGCAGTTAAATCCCTGCTTCTATGCTCTGCTTTCTATCTCTATAAATTTGGCCTTGTGTAGACATTTCATATAAATGTATGCTGATGTCATTGCTCATACACAAACACTTTTAGAATTGTTTATCTATAAACAACTTTTTAATAAAGTATATAAAGTGTATATATTTAAAGTATATAAACACACACAGTACATAATTTTGTAATTGTTGCCATTTTTAAGCATTGCTTTCTAGAGGTTACCTCCCTGTCTGCATAGCTTAGCAATCAGTGGTCAGCCAGTGCTTGGACAGTGGTTGCACTCAAACATCTTGAGCCAGTCAGGCTTTTGTCCTCTGCCGGTAGATCTGTGTGTGGGTAGGGGAGCACATTCAAAGTTCAGGCTGTTTTCAGATCTGCCCTTGCTTTTACTTTCACCCAGTCCTTTCATGTCTCCTCTGTGCCTCTGTGCTGCTTCAGGGTTGGCCACAAACTTGCCCCAACCATGACTGCAACCTCAGCCTACTAGAGCTGTTCACTTTTCTGCTCACCTACCACCCGGTACATCACTTACACTGACAGTGCAGCTGGGCATGTGTGTTATTCACCATTCCAAATTCAGCAAACTCCCTTCTACCTCAGCAGTAAAGCTATCAGTCCTAAGGCCTTGCCCTGCCCTGTCCTGCAGAACCTCTGCATCCTGAGTGGGTAGATGGCAAGGTGGGAGTAGCCTTACACAGATTCGCGTTGTTCTTACCCATCTTTTAGCAGTTTTTGAAGCATAAATGCTCCTCAGGTTGTTGTATTCCTTTGGTAGATTTCCAGAGCATGAAAAAGGTTGTTTTGTCAGTTTCAGCTAGGTTTATAATTGGGTGTTGAGTAGAGGAATTGCCTGCCTTCTTACTAGGCTATAGTCAGAAATCCTGCCTCTCAGAATGTGTTCTTTTTCTAGTGTAGTTAGTCATTTCCCCAGGTATATGTGATGAATTAGTCGGAGTTCTCCAGAAAAACAGAACCAAACCCCCCCGTATTAGTTAGGGTTCTCCAGAAAAACAGAACCAATAGGCAGGGCAAGGCAAACCATTAAGACTGGTAGATTTTCTGCTGGGGTGAGAGGGAGTTTGCTGAATCGGAGTGGTGAATAATACACATGCCCTGTGTGTGTGTGTGTGTGTGTGTGTGTGTGTGTGTGTGTGAAAGAGAGAGAGAGAGAGAGACAGAGAGAGAGAGAGAGAGAGAGAAGAGAAGAGAAGAGAAGAGATTGATTTTAAGGAATTGGCTAGTGAGATTGTGGGGCTGGCAAGTCTGAAATTGATAGGGCAGTTGGGTAGATACGAGTTGATGTTGCAGCCTGGACTTCAAATTCTGCAGGGAAGCATGCTGGAGACACAGGCAGGGTTTCTATGCTATAGTCTTGAGGAGAATTCCTCCTTTCTCAGGAAATCTTAATCTTTCCTCTTATAGCTGTTGGATGAGGCCCTCCTGCCCTCTTGAATTATCAAGGGTAATATGTTATACTCGAAATCTGTTGATTTAAATGTTTATCACATCTAAAAAATATCTTCACTGCAGTATCTAAACTGGCGTTTGAGCAAACAACTGGATACCATGGCCAAGTTGACACATAAAATTAACAATCTTACTTGCTTTTCGAGGATTCAGGTACATTTTTTTGGTCTAGGTATATTCTGGTTGCTGTCTGCTTCCCAATGTATACCTTTACTCTAGCTAAACTAGCAGTTCGTACTGTTTCACATAGGTGCCCCTACTTTTGCACACCCTTGTCTTTGGTCATAGTGTATCTGCAGCTTAGAATCCTCCATGTGTACAAATGTTATCTGTCCTTCTGAGGTCTGGATCACGGACCTGTATACGCACAATTTTCTTTGCACTCTATACACCAGTTCTCCTGAACTACTTCCTGTCACGTTATCATGATGTGTCTGTCTTGCCTTTGTGCTTTTGCGCACAAGTTCCCGTGGCTTAGAATATCCCTCTCTCCCATTTTCTAGAAAGCTTTCTCAGGTAGACTGCGTGCTCCTTTTCATTATGTTCCCATTGTCCCTTTGCATATTCCTACCGAAGCGCTAATCATATTGTATTGTCATTGTTTTCATGTCTGTCCAAAAGACTGTTTTCCAAGAGCAGAGGTCACCGCACGGCTATCCTTTTCAAAGTTTATCCTCAGTCACGCCTAAGTATCTGGTCTGCAGCACCTAGATTAGTTGCGGGATGAATAAACTGAATCTCTGTTAAAGATGTGGAAGTTGTGTTTTATATTTCTTCTGTAATTTCTCTTTATACTAGGATATGGAGACAGTGACTGCTTGGAGATGAAGCAAATCTGAATACCACAGATCAGCCTTGTGTTGTACTTCAAATGTGCTTGGGCATATTAAATATTTGCTTAACTCACTGATAGATGTACTTTTATTTTTCTATTCTGTGCCAGGTACATAGCTTCAGAATTGTTGTATTTTAAGGAAAGCTGTTTCTGATCATAAAAGTTAGTTTATTTTTGTTCAAATTTATGTATATTGTGTTTCAAGAATATCAAAGCATCCAAGAAAACTTAAACTTCTTTCTAGCTAAAATGCATAGTGATAATTGGTGATAATTTGTAACAATCTTAATGTGATAATAAAATAACTTTCGTTTTCCTGTTAGATGTTGATCATCTTTCTGAAGTAGAATCTCCATGGCCTGAACATTTTCTGAAAATCATTTTGAGCAAAATATCTGTTTAATAACGGGATAACCACATCAAGATGGTTGGAAAACTGAAGCAGAATTTACTATTGGTATGTCTGGTGATTAGTTCTGTGACTGTGTTTTACTTGGGCCAGCATGCCATGGAATGCCATCACCGGATGGAGGAACGTAGCCGGCCAGTCAAGTTGGAGAGCACAAAGACCACTGTGAAAACTGGCCTAGACATCAAAGCCAACAAAACCGTTGCCTATCACAAAGATATGCCTTTAATATTTATTGGAGGTGTACCTCGGAGTGGAACCACACTCATGAGGGCCATGTTAGATGCCCATCCGGATATCCGCTGTGGAGAGGAAACCAGGGTCATTCCCCGAATCCTGGCCCTGAAGCAGATTTGGTCACGGTCAAGTAAAGAGAAGATCCGCTTGGATGAGGCTGGTGTCACTGACGAAGTGCTGGATTCTGCCATGCAAGCCTTCTTACTAGAAATCATTGCTAAGCATGGGGAGCCAGCCCCTTATTTATGTAATAAAGATCCTTTTGCCCTGAAATCCTTAACTTACCTTGCTGGGTTATTCCCCAATGCCAAATTTCTCCTGATGGTCCGAGATGGTCGGGCATCAGTACATTCGATGATTTCTCGAAAAGTTACTATAGCTGGATTTGATCTGAACAGCTATAGGGACTGTTTGATCAAGTGGAATCGTGCCATAGAGACCATGTATAACCAATGTATGGAGGTTGGTTATAAAAAATGCATGTTGGTTCACTATGAACAACTTGTTTTACATCCTGAGCGGTGGATGAGAACACTCTTGAAGTTCCTCCATATTCCATGGAACCACTCAGTATTGCACCATGAAGAGATGATTGGGAAAGTTGGGGGAGTGTCTCTGTCAAAGTGAGTAGAAGTTATGTTTTTTATTTTGACCCTGTGTTCAGCTAATAATGATATATATATGTGTTTTATGTATATATATATGTACATGTATATGTGTGTATGCATGTGTGTATGAATATATATATGTAGAAACTGAAGATCTTTTCTGGAACAGATATAGCTTCATTGGTGAATTCTCTACCAGTTCATTATAGACCCTTTCACTTGTTTAGTTCATTTGTTCGTTTATATATTGTGGTCGTGTTTATTTGTTTCATGGATGCAAACCCAATTTACAGGTAATGAAAGGCCTTTTTCACTGACGTCAGACCTTAACATCTAGTTTCAGTGGCTTCTGATGTCTAATTTCTAGGTATTTTTGTTAATAAGGATAGCTGCCTTATGTATGGATTAAAGTTAATATCAGGAAGTTCATCCATTGTGTTGGTGAGCACATAGTGAATTACAAGCATTTTGAAATTTTTAGTGATAGGGAAAAATAAAAGCATTATCTAACCTAATCCCTTCATTTTACAGATAAGACTGAGTCACAGAAAGATTAAAATGCTTTGCTCAAGTTTAGATGGCAAGGCCAGAATTAGAATCCATGCCTTGGCCTAAATGGGCTAGTCCTTTTTTCCATGGCATTTTACTACATGTAGTTGCTTCTTTTGTCATCTGATGAATACATCTTCTCTTGTTTTTCACAAAAGGCTAGAGAATCTCCAGAATTTGGAAGCCTCATCCATACGAGAAGTTTCTTAGATTCTAACATTTCTAGAACAATGATTTTGGAATTTTGCTTCCCTTCTCACAACTAGGGTACCCTAACTTGATCTGATAACCTGACTTGATGACTCATATACTTGTAATGAGGATATAAAAGTAGAAACCACTGTTAAATTCAAGTAGTATCTTCTCATGAAGAAAAGTTGGCTATAATTAAATTTTATTTTTTGTCTTTTTCCATTTATCAAAGTAATATATAATCCCTGTAAAAAAGAAAAGCAGTGTACTTCCCTTGTGTTTCCTGCTTTTTCTACCAAGAAATATCCCCTTGATTTTTTTCAATGTATAGAACTTGAATAGTAAATATTGATACTTCATGTAGATACTCTCAAAGGAATAGCTGCCTGCCTATACCTAGCTTTCAGTTATTGATTACTTATAAGTTATTAGGTGTCATTACTATAACGGCTCTAGATTATTTTTAGAAAACTACTGCAGCTACTCTCATCGCAGTTCATTGTTTTTTCCAGATGATAGATTATAACTGATTTTTAATCACCTGTATTCCTAGGTCAGTATTTTACTCTTTGTGCTTGTATGTTGGCCCGAGACCTGTAGTCTCTCCAAGTAGGGATTAAAAAAATATGCTAAAGTTGAATTTTGGTGCCAATCAGGAAGAGATCATTTTGCATATATACTTACTATGTTTAAGGTAAACAAGACTGAGGAAATTATTAATTAATAAATTTTAGGAGGCAAAGAGACCTTACTTAGCATTCTAGTATATGGAATGGAGGCCCAGTAAGGCTCTATGCTTTGTCAAGAATTACACATCAGAACCATGGGTAGAACCTACTAGTGTCTATCCCAGATTTTTGCATTTGGGTTTTTTCCAGTTTGGAGGCTGTTATGAATAAAATTGCTGAGAACTTTCATGTACGTTAATTACTTTTGGTGAACATAAGCATTCATTCGTTTCTTTTGGGTATATACCAATGAGTAGAATTGCTAGATAGTAGGAGATACACACACACACACACACACACATACATATATATGTGTATATATATGTGCATGTGTGTCTCTATGTGTGTGTCTGTGTATATATATGTATGTATTTTAACAGATACTTCCTACAGTTTTCCAGAATTTCTATATTATTCATGTATGGCTATACTATAAATGAACTTGTTCTAGTTGCCTCACATCTTTGCCAACACTTGGTATTATCATTTTAATCTATATAATAGAGTATAATTGTTTTTCAAAACTTAAAAACAAAATAATATTTGAACCCCTTACTGAAAGAAAGTCTTACCAGAATTCCAATATAAAACATAAGAACAGAGCCACTTTAATTGAAGTGGGTCTAAACCAGGCTATATTTCCTCTTTTTAAGACTAAATCTATACTTTCAAAAGCTGCCAATTGAGGGATAAGGTAGAAACATATACAAAATTATTCCATTAATATCAAGTTATAAATGTTCCATATTCATTATAATAAGGAATTTATAGCCCAAAGTCAATCATCCTCCATGCTTTTCCTTTAAACATTTTATTCTGGGAAAGTGGTTTAAAATAAATATTTTAATACTTATTTTAGTATTATTTAGCATTACAATACTTAAAATGTTTAGGCAGCCTTGAAGGTTTGATGCTATCACCAAATGGCCTAGGAACGTATGTAGAAGTTATTGAAGATAGCAGTATCAGGAAGGCCTTCACAGTTTTGCTTGCCTTGTTTTGTTAACTGTGAAAGTTAACCTTTCCTTTGCTTAGAAATTTCCAATTATTTTCAGTCAGGGTAGCACTTCTTGCTTCCCTGGTCAGTTCCAGTTACAGAAAAGTAGGAGGCTCCTGCTCCTCAAATATTTTGAGCAGGAAATAGAAGTAAAGTTTGAGGCTATTTTCATTGCCCTCTTCTCACAGATTGTGGAATTTTTGCGGAATTTTAGTTATCTCCATCAGAGAATTTGTGGGAAGTTACTAGAGTATACAGAGTTGTTTTACAATACTATAAAATTACCTGGAAGAAATAGAAATCAAGTCAGCTAGGTCAAGAGAGCAAAGCAGAAAAGCAGAATAATGTGAGTAACACTTAATCAGAAGGTCAGGAATCACAAGTACAATTCAGCGAATAGTTGTTATCTATACTTAGAGCAGGTAAAGGACATAGCAGCTATTAATATTAAGCACAAATAAGTTAGAATGAAAAATATAATAGCAGTGGTAAGTGCAAGAAAACAAATAAAAACGTGAAAGCTGACACACTACAGCTTCTAATAAGTAAAGCAAAGAAAAAACTAATATTAGATCTAGAGCAAAGAAAGATTAAATAGCAAAGATAATGCAAAGAGGTTTTTTAACTGGAGATAGTTTTAAGGAAGTATAAAGAATATTTAGTAATTTATTAAATTTAGAATATTAAATTTCTTTTTAATTTCCAAAATGGAATTTAGTTATGTTAAAGAAAAAATTATTCAATGATACCTAGTAAGGCAGTCTTTATTCAGGACCACCATGATAGATATGGTGCTATTGCAATGGGGTTTTGCAGTTGTGGAGAGAGATTGGGCTTAACTCTGAATATAGGATGGGCAAGTGGGGTTTATCGCCAAGGAGCAGTGTGGGGGTGAGTGGATGGAAAATTACTAAGAGGAAACATCAGGGGTGAGAGGGATTCTGGCTAAATTGACCAAATAGGATTCTTGCTGCAGACAGGCCAGGGTGATCAGACATCGCCTGGGGGAAGGTGGAGGATGAGGAATCTTACCAGATATTGAAGGTGATCCTTATCAGATACTAAAGGTGATAAGATATTGAGGATAGGGGGTTCTTGCTGCACTGACTTGGCAGGCTTCTTTGCTAAACAGGATTTTATAAAGGAGTACACTGATGGGCCTGGAGGAGGTTCAGGAGCCTGACTAAAGTTTGGCCATGCAAAGACTCTTTGTCAGTTTGGAAATTAAAATTCTTATAATATATTAGAAGATTAACAGAAAAACAATTAAATAGCCACTTGAAAATTTTCTGAAATTTAAGGATAACAAGAATATTATGAGCAAGTTAAGAGAATGACAGACTATTCACAAAAATTATAAGCACTTTAATAGCATGCGAATTAGGATTACCTGAGCTCTACTAGCTCACCCTGAAATAGTCTAGAAGAATTTTATACATATTGCATATATATTTTTTTCCATGAAGTTATCAGTGAACAAATCTGGGAACTTGTGATTACTTCTCCTTGGTGAAGGCATTCAACCAATCTTTATAAATCTAGTTGCTAAATACTGCCCAAGAAGAATGCTTTTGGAGTTGTGGTTTATTTTATAAGCCAAATTGAAGAGATAAGTGGCTGAGACCCCTCAGCAGGAGAAGAGGAATTCAATAAACAAGGGATACCATTGACAGAGCAAAACAGGCTGTGAAAGGAAAATGGAGAGCTGAGGAAACACTGCATTTCAAAGCATGCCAGTGAAGACAGAAGCAGCAGAAGAAGATGAATTAATAAAGCAATGTTTATACTTTTCTTGGAGAATATGGCAATTAGGTAGCAAAAAGTAAAAGTTGGATATTAGATCATTTATTAATTTGGATTAGGTTTCTCTACAAATAATAGAGATCCAAAATAACAAAGATTTCAAAATAACAGCTGTTAAGTAAAAGAAGGCAGACCAGGGCTGGTTTATCAGTTTGTGGTCATCCAGCATCTAGGCTAATCCAGCGTTTGGCTCCATCATCCCCGCGGTCCAAGTTGGAACTCTAGTCATTTCATCTACGTTCTAAGCAGCAAGGTGGGAGTGAGGTGTTTGTAAAAAAAGGGGCATTTAGTATTTTTTGAGAATTTTTCCTAGAATTTTCCAGGTGGCACATCTTGCTTTTCCCTTGGCCATAACTTCATTTTATGGTCATATATAACTATAAGAAAGGCTTGTAGTCTTTTTTTTTAATTTATTTTTAGAAATGTGCTGTTGCTGTGTTGCCCAAGCTGGAGTGCAGTGGCTATTCACAGGTGCAATTATAGCGTGCTGCAGCCTCAAACGCTTGGGCTCCAGTGATCCTCCCACCTCAGCCTCCTGAGTAGCTGGGGCTCTATGCATGCACTGCTGTGCCCAGCTAGGGAAATATATTCCTTATTCCAGGTGACCATGTGCCCAACTGAGGGCAGGGATTTCTTTTACTAAGAGAAATAGATTAGATATTGGGATAGGCAGATAACAGTCTCTGCTATATTATTGAGCACTTACTATGTGCCAGGTACTGTGTTAGCCCCTGGAGATAAAAGGTCTTTGCCTAAAGGAACATATGATCTAATAGGAGACATAGATTTATATACAGTACAATGTTAAGAACTATGGAAAACCAGGGAGAGGTACCTCATCCAGTTTGAGGTGTCCAGGAAGGCCTTCTTGGGCAATGTCATACCAGGTTGAGACCTAAGGCAGGGTTCCTTCAACCTTGGTATGACATTTTGGGCCAGATAATTCTTTGTTGTGGAGGCCGTCCTATACGTTATGGGTTGTTTAGCAGCATCCCTAGCTTCTACCCACTAGATTCCAGCAGCAACCCCTACCCCAACCTGGACTGTGACAACCAAAAATGTTTTCATCTTGCAGTATAATGTTTAGAGGCAAAAAAAAGTAAATGAATTTTGAAAAATTTAAGATGTTTTCAGACATTTCCCAGTGTCTCCTGGGGGACAAAATAATCTTCCCCTACCCCACCCATTTGAGAGCCATTGACCTGAAAGATAATAGTTCAACAGATAAAGGGAAGAGCATTTGGTTTTGACTTGGAATATTGTGCTCCTTGGGTGTCCCATGGTTAATGTGCTATAGTTCTTCTTTGACTGTCCAGAATGTCTTTCCTTTTCCTTGGCCAAATGAGCCGTCCAAGAGACATTACTCCTGGTAACAGCCAGTCCCTAACTCTGGTCTACAGTGTCCAAGGGAAGAGGTAAGATAGAGAACTTCTGTGGCCTGACTCCTGGCCCAGCCTAGGGGCTCAAAAAGGACTTAAGGAACAATTATACCCTGTTATGCCTGACTTATGGACCCTGCCCTCCTCACTGTGTAGTGGAAGTCACCTTAACTCAGTCTCACCTGGCCCTAGAGCATGGTATTTTTTTCTCACAAGCTAATATAATTTTTTAAAAATAAGTAAAACCAAACCAGCAAATAATCATTGGGAAGTTACTATATGAACAAATTAACAAAGATGAGAAACCGCGTGGTATTTATGAGGAAATACAGGCAGTTTGGTATTGCTCGAGAGTTCATTTCCAGGCAGGAAATAGTGGGAAATAAGGCTTGAGAGGTGGGGGGCCGGGGTTTAGAGGGCCTTATATTTTATGCTAAACATTTTAAATTTTATCTTATAGACCAATTGCTTTCAAACTTCTCTTGCTAGTGAGGCACTCTTTTTTCAAATGAAACTTCATAAGGAAGCTTGATATATAAAGTACTTGCAAATGGAGTGGCTCTGGTTGAGGGAACGTTTAATTTTGGTTGAACTTAACAAAGAAAACAGAAGTGAAACTTACAGAATTGCAAAACTTCGAATTTGTTTTTAAAAAATTGATTATAATGTCTTGTTAAATTTATAAAAATAAAAATTTTTAAGAGATTGAGATCATAATGATCTCTAAAAACACTTAGTTTTAATAGGCATAAGTTGACCTTTTAGGGTGTGTCTCAGTCCGTTTGGGCTGCTGTAACAAAATACTACAGACTAGGTAGCTTGTAAACACAGAAGTTGATTTCTCACAGTTCTGGAGGCTGAAAAGTCCAAGATCAGGCACTGGCCAATTCGGTGTCTGGTGGGGGCCTGCGTTCTGGTTCACAGATGGCGCCTTCTTGTGTTCTCACATGGCGATGGGGTAAGGGATCTCTCTCAGGCCTCTTTTATAAAGGTACCTACCAAAGGTCCCCCTTTTAATACCATCACATTGGTGATTAGGTTTTAACATAAGAAATTGGGGGTGGGGGGACACAAACGTTCAGTCTGTAGCAAGGTATAAAACTTAGAGGATCCCTCTGTTGTGTTTTCCTATACGTACATACCTATGATGAAGTGTAATTTGTAAATTAGGCCCAGTAAGAGGTTAACAGCAATAACTAATAGACAACAGAATATGCCAGCATCACTGCTCTTGAGCTTTAGAGCCTTTATTAAGTAAAATAAAGGTTACTTGAACAGAAGCACTGTGATACTGCAACAGTTGATCCGATAACCAAGGCAGCTACTAAGTGACTAATGGGCAGGTAGTGTATATAGAGTGGACAAGCTGGACAGAGGGATCATTCATCCCCAGGCTAGACAGAATGAGACTGCATGAGATTTCATCACACTACTCAGAATGACATGTATTTTAAAACTTATAAATTGTTTATTTCCGGAATTTTCCATTTAATATTTTCAGACCACGGTTGACTGCAGGGAACTGAAACCACAGAAGGCAAAACCACAGATCAGGGGCTACTGTAATAGTGTCCATTAGGGATGATAACAGTACCTACTCCATAGGGCTGTTGTGAGGACAAGGTTAGAATGACTATAAAGCCACTAGCCACATACCTGGTATGTAGTAAATATTGGAAAATTTTACCTATTATCTTTATTTACTATTAGAATGATAATAGTACCCGTTGGTGATGATGGTGGTAGTATCTACTTAATAGCATTGTTGTAAGGATTAAATTTAAATTGTTATAAAGCCTTTAGAATAGTACTTGGCATATAGTAAGTGTTCAAAACTGGTTTTATTATTCGTATGTTATTATTTTTATTAGTAAATGCTTATGCCCTGTCCCCCTAATCTGTGTTGAGGTATATAAGCTATCATCAATTTTTTTTTTTAAGAGATAAGATCTTGCTCTGTCGCCTAGGCTAGAACACAGTGGCATGATCATAGCTCATTGTAGTCTTGAACTCCTGGGCTCAAGCATTCCTCCTGTCTCAGCCTCTCGAGTAGCTAGGATTACAAATGCCAACATGCCCAGTTAATTTTTTTGTTTTTTTGTAAAGACAGGATCTCACTACATTGCCCAGGCTGGTCTCAAACTCCTGGCCTCAAGTGTTCCTCCCACCTCAGCCTCCCAGAGTGCTGGGATTACAGGTGTGAGTCACTGCACCCAGCCTCTGAAGGCTTTTTTTTTTTTTTGAGACAGAGTCTCACTCTGCTGCCCGGGCTAGAGTGCCGTGGCATCAGTCTAGCTCACAGCAACCTCAAACTCCTGGGCTCAAGCAATCCTCCTGTCTCAGCCTCCCAAGTAGCTGGGACTACAGGCATGCGCCACCATGCCCGGCTAATTTTTTCTATATATTTTTAGTTGGCCAGTTAATTTCTTTCTATTTTTAGTAGAGACGGGGTCTCGCTCTTGCTCAGGCTGGTTTCAAACTCCTGACCTTGAGCAATCCGCCCGCCTCGGCCTCCCAGAGCGCTAGGATTACAGGCGTGAGCCACCGCGCCCGGCCTGAAGGCTTTTATCTTACCTGAACGCATCACCTATGGGTACCATAGTATTGCTGTGTTCGTGAAACATTTGTAAATTCATGTGCTAGCTTGCTTTGTTTTCTAGTATATCAGTTTTGTTCAGTAACAGTCATTTAATAGATTAGTGCCTACCTTTAAATTTTGGGCAGCTGATACATGTTATCTCCTATTTCTTTATCTTATTCTGGATTCAGAGGCATAGAATACCTAGATTCTTTAGCTAGAAAAATCTTTGTGTGGCTGACATTTTGTTTTATCATTTTCATATATTTTTAAAAAGACAGTTAATACATCTATTTTTCCCTGAAATATAAGTTGTCAGATTGGGTTAAAATCTTGGCTTTACCACTTACTAACTGTGGGACCTTGAATCAGATATTTAACCTCTGTATGCCTGATTTTTTTTATCCCTAAAGTGTCAATAATAATGGTACTTGGCTTATAGGCTTGTTATGAGGTTTAAATGAATTAATAATATATAAAAAGCTTAGGATTGTGTGTGACACATAAATGCTATAGAAGTGTGTTATTTTTACTACTACTACTGGCACTCCCTATACATGCAAGGAGGAGGACCACATTTGTTCCCTAGATGTCATGTGGATATATGTCAACAAAGATTAGGTAAGTGTTTGTGGTTTTGTGCTGCTCTCTGAGTCCTCATTGGCCTCTGTAATGATAGTGTCCCTGTCCACCTGGTCACTGCTTGTCTTGCTAAGTGCTGCTGCATTCTGTGGTCGGTGAGTCTCTTCTCTCTAGCTCGGCCATGGCCTACTGGTTCTCCCTGCTTCACTGGCCCCACCTTGGCTCATGTTGACCCTGTGGGGTTTGGCTGTCAAATCCTTAAGCCCTGGACCTGGGCAGTAAGACTTAATACGTAGCCCTAAGCTACTACATCTCTTTGCCTCCCCTGGGCAAACTCCTGTCCCTCAGTAATTTTGCCAGCAGAACCCTCAGCTCCCTTTCTCATCTTACATTGGACATATAGAAAATTCTGCATGCCTTTTATGCCATGTGGGAGCCAGGGAACTCTGGATAACTAAATTCATAACCTTGCTATGCTGATGATACAGCCTCCACCTTCTCATCAAGGGGCACCCTGTACAGCAGTCTCCCTCCCAGAACCCTAACTGGGAAATGGATCAACCTGTCTAACGTGTCTTTTTCCCCTCTGGAACTTTATCCTGGAGAGAGGGCAACAGGACAGACATGTCACTGCTGTTCTTTTCTCCTCCCAACAATACACCAAAAGCCTATCCAGCACAGGCTTTCCATTTCCTCTGCCACTTTCCTTAGGGCATAATGGCAGGTGTGATATTGGGAAAGAGTAACCCACTTGCTTTGATAAGAAAACACAAGTTGAGGGAAAAAAAATAAAAGAAAAAACGCAAGTTCAGAGATATTTTTAAAATTTTATCTTGGTTAAATGGGTTAAAAGGAAAAAGAATATTTTGGGAGTTGCCAATTTAGGTAGGGGTCAGGGAAGGTTTCTCTGAGGAGATAACATCTAAACAGTTTCAAAGCTTTTTTCTAGTACTGACAAAACTCATTACTAGGATCTAGATTGCTTGTGCACAGAGGCATAAGGCAGGCTCCCTTATGCCCTCTTCTTCCTATATTGCAATTAGTAATTCTGTTTTTCTGTAATGGTAACCCCTGTTCTGATTGCCCAGTTTTCTGCACTAGTCTATAACACATTTATGCTGTGTATCAATATACAGTCATGGTATGTAGAGGCTGGTGACACCGAGGCAGTTTTTCTCCAAGCAAGCTACCAGTATCAGAACCATCTGGGATGCTTATTAAAATTTCAGCTTCTGGACCCTACTCCAGTTTCATAATTATGAACAATTTCATTTTGAATCTGGTTCTGTTGCGTTTATCACATTATTTGCAGGCAAACACTTTATCATAGTGATCTCTTTAGCCACACAGCATAATAAATCCTAAGTAAATGTTTGACAAATTGATTTACTATAGGGATTGGAGAGAGGCGTTTTCAAGTGGTTTAAAAAGTTTTGATGTTTTGGGGTGACATCAGCAAAAATAGCATAGTGCAGAAGTGTAAAATTTTGCCCTTCCAGGAGAGCAGCAGAGGAACTGGCAAGAACAGTCAGAATCCACTTTTTCAGAACTCCAGAGACTAACCAAAGGCTTGAAACAACTTGGCGAGTGCTTATTCACATAAAAAAAGAAAAGGCTGAATCAATAAGAATAATGAGCTTTGTGGCATTTTAACTTACCCTAAGCCCCATTCCACATATAAGCTGGGGCCAAAATACAACAGCCTACATTCCCAGTGCCAGGGAGAGCAGAACAGACCTCATTTTTAAAGAATTGTAATTATTTGTTTTGCCTTATTTGGTAGCTCTGTGGGAGACTTGTTCAAAAGTCTTGTCTTGGCTGTGCACAGTGACTCATGCCTGTAATCCTAACATGTTGAGGGGCTAAGACAGGAGGATTGCTTGAGGCCAAGAGTTAAAGACCAGCATGGGCAACATAGCAAGACCCTGGATCAATAAAAAATAGAAAACATTTATAGACAAATTATTTAGTCATTGCTTCCTGAGTCAATAGATAACAAATGATGCAAACAATAGAATAACTAAAAAGCCTGGGAGCAAAGACTGGGAATGAGATGTCCAAGGGCTTTGAAAATATTTGAATATTTCTGGGAATGTAAAAGGCCATGTGCTTGGGCACGACTCTGTGTATGCCCAAAGAAGACCTCTGGCTGATCTTGAGGCTCTGTGGATGCAGGAAGTGAAGGCTAAGGCAGAGTTATAAACTAACTGACTGAATATTGGAGGTATATTCCAAACCCACACAGAGCCCTTCTGCAAATATTGGGAGATTGTTTGGTTCCAGGCATCTAAGGTAATCTAATTATTAGCTGACCACTAAGCTAACAGAAGTTAAGTGGCTACACACAACAAATAATACAGACTTTATAGAATTAGTTTTGAAGAGACTCTAAACAAATAACTACTACAATAGGTAGCAACAACAAACTGTGAGGAGGAGAGGAAATCTGATTCCCAGAGTTACCACATTGTATAATAATATTTAAAATGTCCAGTTTTCATCAAAAAATTATGAGGTATGAAACAAGAAAAAAAATCACCAATAGAAATTTTCCCCGAGGAAGCCCAGACATTGGACTTTCTAGGCAAATACTTTAAATCGGCTGTTTAAAATAGTTCTTCAAAGGGCTAAAGGAAACCATATCTAAAAAACTAATAGGAAGTATGAGAACAATGTCTCAGCAAATAGAGGATATAAGTAAAGAGATAAAAATTATAAACTGAAACAGATAGAAATTCTGGAGTTGAAAAGTATAATAACAAAAATGAAAAATTCACTGAATGAGGCCCAATAGGAGATTTGAGCAGGAAGAAGAAAGAAATTAGCAAATTTGAAAATAGGTCACAACTTTATTCAATCCGAATAACAGGAAAAAAAAATAATTAAGAAAAATGAACAGAGCCTAAGAAACCTACGGGACACCACCAGATGTACCAACATATACATGATGGGAATCTCAGAGAGGAGAATATTTGAAGAACTAATGGCTAAACCCTCAAATTTTATGAAAAACCTATGTCTGCATATCCAAGAAGTTCATGAAACTCCAAGTAGAGTAAAACCAAAGGGATCCACACCTAGACACTTCATAACTGAACTATTGAAAGTCAAAGACAAAGAGAGAATCTTTAAAGAAGCAAGAGAAAAGCACCTCATCACATACAAGGGATCCTCAGTAAGATCAACAGCTGACTTCTCACCAGAAACTGTGGGGTCCAGAAGCAGTGGGATGATAATTCACATTGCTGAAAGGAAAAATTCAACCAAAACTTCCATATCAGGCAAAACTCTTTTTCAAAAATGAAGAAGAGGCCCTCTTGTTACCAAGGAGGGGGGGGCTGTCATTCATCATTCTGACACGAACATATCTTGCTCTTGCTCTGTAAACCTATCTTGTCCTTCCTCAGTAAACTTTGTTTTACACTTAAAAAAAATGAAGGAGAAATAAAGACATTCTCCATAAACCAAAACTGAGAATTTGTTGCCTGGAGACCTGTCTATAACAAATGCTAAGGGGAATCCTTCTGAAATGATGATGCACTAGATGTTAACTCAAATCCATATGAAAAACATAAAGAACATGTGTAAAGTTAACCACATAGGTTAACTTAGCACTAGCCAGGCTGGCCGCCGTAAAAAGGAAGCCATCCAGTCATCATCTGCATGAGTGCAGGAAGAATGAAGCCATACTTCTGTCTTCTCTCCGCTTTGCAGGAGCCCTGTACTCTTCCCTCATTCAATATATTGTTTTGGAGTAAATTAGTGAGGTGAGATCTTTTCAGCATTTTAATTCTACTGTTAAAAAATAGGCTTCATATTATTAGTCAACAGGGGAATGCAAATTAAAACCACAACAAGATACCCCTGCATATTCACCAGAGTGGTTAATATTAAATGAATGGACTCTGTAGAAGTGTTGGCAAGGATATTAAGCAGCTGAAACTCTTAATGTTGTCGAGAGTATAAACTTGTATAATCATTTGCGGAAACTGTATGTTACAGCCACTTAGCAAAACATTGCCTACCTTATGACCCAGCAAATCCACTCCCACGTATTTTTCCCAACATTACGAAGTTACATACTTAAAAAATCACACCAAAAGACTTATACAAGAATATTTATAGTGACACTATTCATAATAATAGCTGAAAGCTAGAAAAGGATCCAAGTGCCTACCAATGGAAATATATAAAATAGAATATGGTATATTCATGCAATGAGATGTTACTCAGCAATAAAAAGAAACAAACCACTGATAACATGCAACATGGTTGAATCTCAGAAATATACTGAGTGTAAAAAGCCAGATGCAAACAAGGATGGTATTGTAGGTTTCTGTTTATTTGAAGTTCAAAAAATAGATAAAAACCAATCTTATGTGGATAGGAGTTGAAATAGTGGTTATCTTTGGAGTACTGACTGGGAGGTGACACAAGGGAGACTGTTGGGGTGCTGGAAATGTTCTCTGTCTTCGTCTGAGGGGTGATTACATGGGTATATACGTAAAATTTTGAGTTATACACTTCAGAAAACGTTGCTGTTCTTTAAATTCAATGTGTACTCCATATTATGAAAGATAATTTTTAGGATTTTTTTTAAAAATCTCGATTGCTCTGCCAATGTTCAAATCAGGAATATATACTACTATAAAATTCAGTCGTCATGGAAGGAAATTCAGCTACAGTTTCATTATTTGTAACTGCTAAAAGCCTTAATTTAAGGTGTAAGCATATTAAATGATTCCCCTTTGAGATGAAAACATAAAACTAAGGTCTAATGATGAGTCTGTTGATTACCCTACTGCATTTTAGCCAATATTTAAATATTTGGTCACATATGTTATTCTTGAAGTCCAGAAGGGGCTTAGGGTAATTATTAGCAACAGTTAACCAAATTGTTTCTGTAATTTCATGCTGGAGGACCAAAGCAGGATGAGTTAGTAAGGGAACTACTGAGAAGGGAAATGCCAGTGTTTTTGCAACCACTTATAGGCCATAAAAAAGAAATCAGATTTGTTCTTGCAAAGAATGCAGGGCTGGCCAAACACCAAGATGTTGCTGCACAGAGAAAATAAAACAACCAGAGACCAAACCACAGCAGAGCTGCTTTCATTACAAAAGTGAAGAATGAGGACTAAGACACCTCTAGGACACAGGGGAGACAAAGGGTAATCAAGGGAGGTTTTATTTTTTTGTTGAGCTTGTGCTCACTATTAATCTAAACCTAAAAATGCTGGTTTAATCTGAAGAATTAGAAACAGACTTCTCTAGTTTATTCATTTACTCAATAAATACTTGTGGCGTTCCTATTATGTGCCTAGAACCATTCTAGGCACTTGAGATACAGCAGCAAACAAAACAAAAATTTCTGCCCCTATGAAAGATTTACTGGGGGTGTGTGGCAGAAATACATATACATATTATGGCTACTTTTTAAACTATGCCATAGTTTAGCCTTCAACTATGCATGTTTCTGGAACCTCCAGTTTAATGCTGCTATTGATACCCTTACTACATTTTTCATTGGGCCCTCCTTAATACTTTAATAATGAAATCTCCTTACCTATGAATCAAGGTTGATTTGCCTTTATCAGTGGCAAAGAATAGAATAAGAAATAGATGTAAATTTTAAGGGCTTTTCGGACAGTGGAATGATATCTTAGAGAAAGGAGTCAGGGTATTGGGTCCTAAAGTCAATGCAAATAAAAGCTGAAATTAATAAAATAGAAAAAGAGAGAAAGGATGAATAAAAACCATAATTTGTTCTTTGAGTTGATTAGTAAAAAGGTAAACCTTTTGCAATATTGATGAAGGTAAAAGAGAATAAATATACACTGTAATGGATGAGAACAGAGATAGAAATTTAAAAGAATTATGAGGATACTACATGAAAGTACATTTGCAATAAATTTGGAAGTCTAGAGACAATAGCTGATTTTTCAAGATAGATGGAGAATTTAAGTAGATTGATTAGCATCAAAGACATTAAAAGGTAAGTAAGAAATACCATTTAAGGCCAGGTACGGTGGCTCACGCCTGTAATCCTAGCACTCTGGGAGTCCAAGGCTGGAGGATCTCTTGAGCTCAGTAGTTCAAGACCAGCCTGAGCAAGAGCGAGACCGTCTCTACCAAAAATAGAAAAAAAACTAGCTGGGCATCTAAAAATAGAAAAAATTAGCTGTGCGTGGTGGCGCATGCCTGTAGTCCCAGCTACTCGGGAGGCTGAGGCAGGAGGATTGCTTGAGCCCAGG
>CAUYRT010020905.1:0-81742 GCA_963574885.1 Lepilemur ruficaudatus
TTTTATTTATTTTTTAATTTGGTACATTATGCAGGTACATTTTGTTTACATGAAATGCAGTTGCCTCGCTCAAGCCAGGGCCACAAGCATGTACTTCTCCCATACTGTGCGCCCCATCTCCATTAGCTGTGGGTTTACCCAGCCCACCCATTCTACCCCTCACCCCACCACCTGACTGGCACCCAGTGAGTATTACCATGTGAGCACCTTCGTGTTGATCAGTTAGTACCAGTTTGATGACAAGTACATGTGGTACATGTTTTTCCATCCTTGTGATACCTCACTTTGAAGGATGGGCTCAATCTCTATCCAAGATAAGAGACACCAGAACATTTTTATAAAAATAAAATCAGTATCTCCGTTCATTGAAAAATTCATTACCTTTTTCACCTCAAATGTGACTGTACTTCTTTGGTTTCCTACAAAATAAAAGTAAAGCTCTTAACCATAAGGGCCCATTATTAGAAAACTCCAGATTATCTAATCTCACATCTTCTTTAGTCACTTCTAAATCACCCAACTATGTTTTCTTCATATTGTTTTCTTCTCAAACTGTGTTGTGGCATTTTTATGCAATTTACAGAACATATTGACCCTATCAAAAATATAAACTTAAATACCTTCTGCTAAATATTTTTCTTTAAATATTGCATCAATTTTTTTAGAAAAATTTACTTCCGATGATAAAATATCTTTTTTTAAAGTAGTGGTTGGACATATTCAGTTATTGGGTAATGGTTTTAATAGAAGTTTGAAAATGGAACTTAGGGGTGTAGTTCAGTCACTGATATTGTGATTCCTGAGTCAGGATTATGGAAAAAAATGTAATGGTAACAAAAAAAAATTGAAGTTTTTGAGTCACAGAGCAATGAGACTTCAGACTATTTACTAACCAAGTCAGCCACTTTTAAATCTGCTGGGAATGGAGAACTATCATTATAGAATGAGAACACATTGAATAGCCAACATGTGATCAGAAAAGAGATATAATTTCTAAATGCCATCATTTAGACGGTTGGATAATTCTGGTCAAGACATTCTCCCCTCCAAGAAAGCAATCTGGTTCATCATGGATTAGTTTTATATATTAGAAAGCTTACTTTATGAAGAATTATTTACTTGTGATTTTGACTCATTGGGTTAGATTTCTGTAGAATCACACAAACCAATCTTTTAGATTGTCTAGCAAAATATCTCCCTTAAGGGAGAATGAAACTAAGACCCTGAGAAATTAGGAGCAGCTCTAAGAACATAAAACAGATGGCGATGACATGGAATAAAATGGACAATAAGTGTACCATGCCCCATATAGATTATTTGAATAAATTCTACATAGGTACATATGTGTAATGTACATATGCATCGCAGAAATATGTGATGTTAAAACATGTCAAACTGTTTATACTATATGATTAAATCTGAAATTATATAATATAAAACCCAATTAACTGGATACTGCAAATTGTCATATTTTCCTTTCAAATTCTATTTGAAAATAAAATCACATTTTTCATAAGCTTCTGATGTGGTACATCTAAATTCCTAAATCTGTTTTATACATCACAAATGGGTTTTACATTTTATTTAGTAGAAAGATATTTTACTAGAAAAAATAAAATATTTGTTGTTCATTCATATGCAAATATGAAAGTTCCTTGCTTACCCACTTCAAAATATTTTGCAGTTCCATAAGTAATTCTAAGTGTTTCTGAAAAACAAAGGAATTATATTAATATTCATATAATTCATATTTGAGAAAATTTTAGTTAAAAGAATAACATTTAATGAGCCAAATAAATAATGATGGCTATTAAGATGAATATTAAGGAAATGTATGTTCTTTATATGAAGAAGTTAAACTCAGAACTTTGACATGTGGAGAAAAAGACTGGGAAAAAGTCACCTATTAATTCCAGTGGGAGGGACCTTGGAAAATATTTCTCCTTTGCTCAACCATGTGCCAATACAATATTCAAAGTAGTTGCTTCCAAACACGGTGGCTCTGTTTACTGCTCTGAGTTAGGCAGCATTCACATAACTGTGTTAGCATCTGGGAACTCAAGAGAGCATGAAGATGGATGAGGGAAGAGTCAAGTGGTGGAACAGAAATGCACATGAACTGGAAGCAAAAACAATAGTCTAAGCTGCTAAAAGGAAAGGAAGTAATTCACTTTAAAAATTCTCGGTACTCCTGTTTATTTCTAAAATTCTTTGGCTTCTTCAAACATGTGTGCAGCACAAATGTAAAAAATACAAGAAAATGGAAGTACAGTACATTTGAAAATTTGTTATAAAGAAAAGGGAATAAAGTGATTTGTTTGTATGCCTTTTAGAACTTAATATGTCCTCTAAAATAATTAAACTGTCCTACAAGTTTATAGGAAACATATATTTGGGGCAATAAGATGCTTTCTTTCAATTGTTTTGAGAGCAGTAGGGACCTGTAAACTTTATCACCCTGCAGGTACATTTGTGCATGTTAAAATGTTAACAGTTTCTAAGACTACCTTCATTAAGCAAAAACTAAAGCAGGAAATAGCAACTAAATGAATGCCCAATTTACCTTGACATTACACATTTTAATTGTACAAGATTTGGATAAAAGATAAAATAGTAATAGTTTAAGGCTGTTTTGTGTCTGCATTTATTTCCAAAGTTTAATGTAAAAAATTAGAAATAGCTTGTAACTAACTCTATTCCCCTCAACATACACATGCAGAAACGATGGTACATTGCAGCTAGGGTATGATATCCTGGCTAATAGGTATGAAAGAGAAAGGAATGTTGATGTACCCAGCTATAATTGTGTATTTTTCTATTTTTCCTTTCAGTTCTGTCAGTTTTTGCCTCATAAATAATGCTGCTAAGAATATCCTTTTTTAAGAATCTCTCAGTTGCACGTGCGTATACATTACTGTTATGTGTATATCTGATCATACAGTATGTATATGTATATTTGTGTATAAGACCAGTCGGGGCTCAAGCTAATTGTTGTAGGTGGTTGAACATTGTTGATAAATGAGTCTTCTCCTGTGGAGGCAGCTCTAAAAACTTTTCAACATGTATCAATAAGGCTAGGCTAGGTTTTGCTGTGGCTAAATCAACTTCAAAATTTTAGTGGCTTGAAATGGCACAGATTAGTTTTCAACTCACATCACGTTCATTGTAAGTCAGCAAGGGCTGCACTTCTTGTTGCCACTGTCCTTCTGAGATCCAGGTTGGTGGTAGTGTTATCATCAGAGATAAAGATGGCTGCTCAGAAGTGACGATTAAGAGCATAGGCTCTTATACCTATGTCCAGAAGTGGTGCATGATCCCTATTCAAGTTTGTTTGATCAAGACAAGTAAAATGAACCCTCCTAATATGTTTTGGTTGGTTATGTAAGTGTTTCTACAAAGAAAGGACTCTTATAATAATGACTAGGTTGGGTTCAACCTGTAAGTTTCCCCATAATAATTGTATTGGATATCATAATTTACATCTTTTTATATTATTAATATGTATCTCTTAAACTATTGTAGGTATTATTATTTTTAATAATTTTGTCTTTTAATCCTGATACTATAGATATAAGTTATTTATACTCCACCATTATATTAATAGTATTAGAATGTTCTGAATTTGGCCAAGTATTTACTTATACTAGTGAGTTTTATAATTTCACATAATTTTGTGTTACTATTTAGTATTCTTTTCTTTCAGTTTAAAGAACTTCCTTTAGCATTTCTTACAAGATACATCTGGTGGTAATGAACTCCATTAGTTTTCATTTCTCTGGGAAAAATTTTTTTTTCTTCTTTTTATTTCTGAAACATAGTTTTTCTGGGTACAATACTCTTGATTGACAAGGTTTTTCACCCAGAACTTTGAATATATCACCCTACTCTCTTGAATTGTAATGTCTCTGCTGAGAAATACACTGTTAGCCCTATTAGAACTCCCTTATATGTTATTCACATCTATTATCTTGCTGGTTTCAGGATCTTTTCTTTGATTTTGATTCTTAAAATTTTGATAATAATAAGTCTTGGTGTAGTTTTGTTTGGATTGAATCTGATTGGAGACTGTTGACCTCCCTGTGACTTTCTCCAAATCTGGAAAATTTGCTGCTATTATTTCTTTAAATAAGCTTTCTTCCACTTTTTCTTTCTCTTTTCTTTTACAAACTTCTAAACTCAAACATTTATATATTTGATGCCGTTCCCAAAATCCCATAAGCGCTCCAGATCCGTTTCATTATTTTTTCACTTTCTACTCTGACTATATATTTCCTTTGCTTTATTTATTTTTTTTTTTAATTTTTATTTTTAGAGATGGGGTCTTACTATGTTGCCAAGGCTAGATTTGAACTCCTGGGCTCAAGTAATCATCTGGCCTCAACCTCCTGAGTAGCTGGGACTACAGGTGTTGCACACCACCATGCTTAGTTTATAAATAATTTTCAAACAACTTTTCTTTGATTTCACAGATTTTTTTTTCTTCTGCTTGGTCAATTCTGCTATTGATACTTTCCGCTGCATGTTTTCATTTTTATTCATTGTATTTTTTGGCTCTAGAACTTCTACTTGATTTTTAAAATATAATTTCAAGGTCTCTGTTAAATATTTTGTTTGGGTCATTTTTTAGTTTTCTTAATTTAATTGAATTTTTTGTCTGTATTTTCTTGAAATTTGCTAAACTTCCTTAATACACTTATTTTCAGTTCTTTGTTAGGCAGTTAGTTTGTCTATCTCCATTTCTCTGGGGTAAGCTACTGGGAGATAATTGTGTTTATTTGGTGGTGTTATGACTCCTTGGAATTTCATGTTTCTTGTTGCCTTACATTGATGCCTGCACATTTGAAAAATTACAGACTTATTCCAATCTTTGCAGACCAGCTTTTTCTGAAAAAGCCCTTCACTAATCAGCCCATCCAGAGATTCTGTGAAGGATGTCTGGTATGATCTGAGAATGAATTAACTGCTAAAGTCCTCAGGCAGACTGGCCTGGTGCCTGGGTTAGCAGATGGGTGAACCTGATACTTGGGTCTGAGGGGTTGAGCCTGAAGCCTGTATCCACTCAGATAGGCATGTTCATTGGGTCAACAGGGATGGACCTGGAGCCTAAGTCCACAAGGACAGGTCTGAAGACTGTATTGGGCACCAGCCTGAAGCCAGGTCCACAGTTACTGACCAGGCACCGAGATGGGCCTTGAGCATAGTTTGCAGGATTTATTCAGATGTCGGGATGGTTCTGGCACCTGGGTTCACTGGAATTGTCCTGGAGCCAGAGTCCATGGGAATTGGTCTGACACTGGAACAGGTCTGTTACCTGTAACAACTAAGACAGACTTAGATCCTAAGTCCATGGGGCTGGCCTGGAGCCTGCATCTGCAGGGGTGATCTTGGAGACTTAGTTCATAGGGCTCAACCTAGCACTGGTGGGTCTAAACCCAGGGTCTACTGAGCAGACCTGGATGCTGGGTCCTCTGGAGCCTGGCATTAACTTATTACTAAAGTTGCAAGGAGTCTGGGTCAACAGGGTCTGGAACCTAGAATTACAGGTACTGCACTGGTGCCTGAAGCCACTGAGGCTGGCCTGGCTCCTAGGTTCTCAGGTCCCAGCCTAGGACCTGAGTACACAGGGAATGTCCTGGAGTTTGGGTCCATGGGGATGGGTCCAACTTTAGCTCTATTGGGACATTTCTGGACCTTGGGCCTGTTAGAGTGTGGAACCAAAGGGTCTGATCCAGAGGATGGGGCCATAGGGGCCAACTTATAGCTTGTGTCCCCAGGTGCTGACCAGTGTTTGAAACCACACGTGCTGACCTGGTACTGGAGTGAGTCTAAAGCCTAAGACTATAGGGGCTGGATTGGCACTGGATGGGCCTGGAGCCTCTATTTATAGGGACCAAACTGGAGACTGGATATGTGGATGGCAGACTGAGGACTACAGTAGCAAAGGTTGGCCAGGTACTGAAATGGCCCTAATGTTTGTGGCTGTGGGGGCCATCCCAGTGCTGGGG
Source organism: Lepilemur ruficaudatus (assembly GCA_963574885.1). NCBI lineage: Eukaryota > Metazoa > Chordata > Mammalia > Primates > Lepilemuridae > Lepilemur > Lepilemur ruficaudatus. Next base: position 6,006 of record CAUYRT010020905.1, read on the forward strand.
ACAGGTTGCTGCCAGGGCCCACTGAGATCAGCCTGGCAGTGGGGTGTTCCAGAGACCAAGTATACCTCACGGGCCTGGAATCCAGCCCGGTGCCAGGTTGGGTCTAAAGACTTGGTCCACAGGTGCTGTCTTGAAGTTTGGGGATATGGAGGCCTACCCAGTGTTGAGTTTTACTGGAATGAGGCCAGTGTAGGGGACCATAGCAAAGCCCAGTGCTTATTTCTTTCTCCTTCCTCCCAGGGAGAGGTTATTTCTCTTCAGTCTGTGCTGCCTAGCAATAGGGGAGGGGTGATGTGGGTGATACAAAACTATCCTTTTTATCCATTTCATTGCATCTTTTTTTATTTATGTGCTATACTCAGGTGCTCTAAGCTTTCACTTGGTTTTCTGAGTTCATGTGAAGGTATTTTTATGCATGGATAGTTGTTTGAGTTAATGCTTCTTCTAGGAAACAAACACAGAGAGTCCTAGTCTTCCATGTTGTTGACATCTGTCCTCTGCTTTAGAATAAAAAAAAAAATCCTTCAGTTTTAAGCCATTGTCGGTATTTGTAGATGAAAGCCTTTCTAATTCCTGTTTTCAGGACATATAGTGATGATGTAAAGCATATAATAAAGATAAATATGAGATCTAACCCTTATATTAGTGCCTTATAACATTTTTCTAAGAGCTTTAAATATATCAGCTCATTTTTCAAAACAACATGTTGAGATTGATATTAATATATTGACAGAAAAGAAAAATGAGATTCAAAAATATATAATTTAACAAAGGTAATATGTCTGGATTATAACTGAACCAGCATTTAAATCCAGCAAGTTTGGCATAGGAATCTGAGATTTAATCCACTAAATGACATGATTTCTTGAAAAAAAAAAAACCCAATGGAAAATAAATGATGTTTCCTTGTTTCACTTCTAATGCAATTCAGTAGATTTATTATGAACACTACAGAGCAAATCACAATAAGACTAATTTTAGTGACTGTGAACTATTTAATAATTTACCACTAAAATTTAATTTTCTCTAAATATTTCATTAAAATCTATATATTTTCCTCTTGTCTTATGCCAAACTATGTTATTATATTTATTTTTCTCTAGTCCAGAATGGGCAAGACAAGAATCATGATAGAATAATTGAAAAGTTTGGCATAGATTATGGAGAGTGTTATACATCTCAGCTTTTCATAAATAATTAAATATAAATTTTTATGAGAAAAGTCATACAACTACATAAGCAAAATTCTAGCTTCCCCTTTCAGGAAAGCCTGAGAAATGAGTGAGTATATCTACATTTTCTGCTTCACTGAGTTTTTATATTTCCCACATTGGAGGGAGAAGAAAAAGAATGTTTAGATGGTACAAATTATTTTTGCTCATAATCTAAGTTTTGACTTATTTCCATTATTGGAAATATTAATAGTATAAGAAAAATATACAAAATAATGGCTCCATTGATACAGTCACCTATGTTTATACAAGGTGATAAGATACGGATGTGATAGGATTTTATTTGGTACATTTTTTTCCTCTAGGAAACAAGTAGACTGAGATTATTCTAGATTTACTTCCAAATTATTTATTTCAGTAAATACTTTCATAATCAGATACTCTTTATGATCCTTCTTGCTGTGATCTAATACTCTAGGCTTTCATCCCATTTCTGGTGCCTCAGTCTGCCCTCTATGTATATTTTAAATTGAATTATATGCTTCATTTTGATATTTTATATTTGCTTCTGAACCCTTTCAATAGGATTAATCTAATTTTTATGCTCAGCAAGTTTTAAGTCAAGAAAGAATTCCTCCTGAGCATAATTGAAACCTAGGGGTGTGCATACTGCATCCAATGTCCAGGGCACTGACTTGAGTTGGAGGAAGGAGAGGTAGAGTCAGAAAAATAGTGCCAGAATCTGATAGGACAATATAAATCACCTTCAACGTCTTATTTAACTCTGGCATATATATTTTCAGACATTCTGCTGGCTATTTCAATGCAGACTATGGAATTTCCATGGGATTATTTTTTTTAAACAATCAAGAAGGAAGGAGAACACTGCATTATGTGGCACAAATTACATTAACTAAATTTTCCATCCAGTTGTCATGACAACCCTCATATTTTCCATAATGTGTAGACTATTAAGCATTGAACTAGATGTGCTTTTTAAAAAAGATACTAACATTCAGGAAGACATTTTCTATTAGAGCTTTTTGAAGAACTATAGGATTATTATGCTTCAACAAACCATCTGTCATTCTTATTCTATTCTTTTGGATAACAAAATGGGCAAGAAAGGCATGAAAAACACCCTAAAATATCAGGGTTCAATGATATTTTCCTTAAATGTCAGGTGTTTCAACTATCAGCAGATACTTGCATGCTATCTATGAAATCTGTGACAGCAATTGTCCAGCACTATCTGCAGGGACTGTGACTTTGCCACTTCTGCAGGGAACTTTCTTTAGAGTAAAGGAATTCTGACCTTCACAACACTCTCCCAAAATCACTTTCTTTTTATCTTTCACCAATTTTTCTTTCTGTTGTAGTTATGCATTTGAAATCTCTTCCAAATTATTTTTTTCTTCTTTATTGAAGTATACTTTACATATCATGCCTTTACTCCATTTTAAGTGTACAATTAAATGATTATTAGTGAATTTACCAAGATGTACAGTTAATCACATAAATCAGTTTTAGAGGATTTCCTTCCCCCTAGTGAGACCCCTAATTTCTTTCCCCAACTACTTTTCAAGCATGCCCCTCCCCTCCACAGTGCCCACCACATCGCTCAGACGTGGGTCTACCCCTCACTCCCTAAATCCCTAGTTAACACCACCACCATTTGAGCCCCATAGTGTTAATCAGTCAGTACCAATTTGATGGCGAGTACACGTGGGGCCTATTCTTCCAGCTGATCAAATTAAAAAGCTTCTGCGCAGACAAAGAAACTATCACTAGAGCAAACAGACAACCTACAGAATGGGAGAAAATATTTTCTCTCTACACCTCCGACAAAGGTCTGATAACAAATTATTACCTTAAAATAAATTAAAGATAGCTTATGGTTGACCCAAGTCCTCCAGTCATTGGATTAAACAATATAATTCCCAATAGTTATGTTTATATAATATACATTTTTATCCCATTATGATAGATTTCTGTGAATGACATACTTCATTTTGGCCTGGATGAGAATTTAGAGAGCACAACTCCTTTTATTATCCTATGTTTAATTAATTCAGAAATATTGAGTTTATAATTGTTTATAGATAATAATCACATGACTTCTAAAACAGGTTTGGCCATTACAAAGGGGGCCTCATTGGATTCCATCACCATTTCTAAATTGAATAAATCTTCCTAATACCACTAAAAGCTTAGTTGTACAGGTCAGTCAGATGGTTTATTAAGGCCTCCTTGTTTCTTCTAGTTACCCAATCCTTCCCGAAGTCAAAATATATAAGAAACTTGCCTAAAGAATGATCCAGGCATAGCATGTTTTTCATAGACAAGGAGCATCCATGCAACACCATTTTGTTCATAAAGCATTCACCAGATCAACCTGTCTAGAGTGACCCATACACACACATACACTGCAGTTCAGAGTGTGCTTCTCACAAAATACATGGCTCATATCATGTACACCCCCCCAAAATTTATTTAGTTTTCAGAATCAATACAACCAATATTTGTTGACACTCACCATGTGCCAAAAACTATGCTGGAAGAGGGAGGAACAAACCTGAAAAAAATATATAGAGCGAAATTTCAGTGTGACAGGTTAAGTTGGTATTACATAGAGAATCCCATCACAAGACAGGGGAGATACACTGAGATAATTTCAAAGGTTTTCCCAGAACTGATGAAGACAGAGCTAACTCTTTAGGAGTAAGAAAAAAAATTGTCCAAGATTGGTAGGAATCTCGTTTCAGGCAGAGGGAATATTGAGGCAAGAAGATGCAGATGTGTGAAACCATAAGTTGTATGTGAGGGAAGACAACCTATCAAGCATTTTAAGGTATAAATCTAAGTAAGAGATAGTAAAGACAGGTATATGTCAAGTCACAATGAGCCTTAAATTACTTGTTCTAAGACTTGAACTTGTCTTGGGTAACCATTCATTGATGAGTTTTAAGCACCTTGATAAGGGGTGATTTGTGTTGTCTTCTGGTAGGAATCAATATTGCTTTCTTAATTAGCTGAGATGGTACTTGAAGGTACGACCTTATTTCTAACATGTTATTATATTATCTAACATGGTTAAGAATACATTAATAAAAAAGATAAAATATTGACAGGATCTTATATGATTAAATATTTCATTATAAGATGTCATCTGATGTGTCTGTCAAATGTGACTGTCAAAGATTACAATCAGTCAACTCTTTTGTCTTCAGATTGTAATCATTTTATATTAGATAAGTCCTAAAGATATGTGTGCAATTGCCTCAGTGTAAAACATCAACCACTTTTAAATCTTTTAAGCACAGAGAATTTTGGATTCCATGGACGGAAAAGCTTTGGATTCTTCAGTACATCTGTGAGATAGCTTGACATCTGCCTTATAATATACAAATTATTGAAAAAAAAAATTTAAGATAAAATCTTTTTAAAGCATATTTCTATCAGAGCGATCATTTGCAAGACTTCAACCTCAAATCATACAGCCTCTAGTGGGTTCACTGTGTTGACTCATTTTATATGTCTGGGAACTAATTCATATCTACATGGAATTATGAATAATTATTCTTTTGTGACAATTTATACTCCAGAAGACAAAGCTGTGTCCTGGCACAGGGTGAAAGAGATTGCTGCCTAGTCATAACAAGCCAGAATACAAGGCAGAAAACAGACACCACTCACGAGTGATAAATTACAGCACATACTTGCTATGAAATCCTGAAAGTCATGGTGCTCTTTAATAGCTCTATTTGACACATAGAAAATAGAAGTGAATTTCAATACATTAATTCATGTCCAATTTAGTCCCCAGAAAATGTAAGCAATTGTGAGAAAAGTGACAAGACCAAGATTCTGTCATAGCTCTGTTACAGACAGTTGATATTCAGGAGACTACCTACCACTTTGGTCTCAGTGAGCTAAGTTTCCATGTTTGTCAAATGATGAAGTAGGTATATGAAAATCAGGCACAATGCTATCTATTGGGTTTTTTTTAATACTCTTTTTTAAAAATAATGTGACAATTATTTTTATTTGGCAGATCTGAACCAGATTATTTTGTTGATTCTCATGCAGAGTTAAAGAGGTCAAAGTCCTGATTTGAATCTCCAACGCAGGCCAGTTAGCTTCAAGCAGAAAATTTGACCTTAATGCAATACATTGCACTTGGCCATGATCCTGAACAGCTGCATCTGAAATGCCTTTTCTTGATCATAATGAAAGCTAGGTAAAGTTCAAACTATTCTCACTTATGGAAAAGAAAATATGTGGTTACTTTTCCATTTAGGCCAAGTCAACAGTGTAATTTTTCATGTGAATGAAGGTGTATTTTACAAGCATTATCAAAAAAGTATTTTATTAATCTTTATCTTTATTATATTGATTCTTTAGATCTTATTAAAGAAAAATATGTGCACCATACATTTATTATATCACTTTATACAGAACATGATTTGTAATTTACTTGTTATTTAAAATATATTTAAACGTTAAACCTTAACATTTTGTGAACTAAGACTAATCTGCACTAGAGTTTTCAAATTATATAAACTGTAAAACAATACATGGTTTGTAACATGTTCAGATATCTTTACTCTCACACATGATCAGCTGCTTCATTATCAATAAATAGAGGTGTTGTGTGTATCTTTGAGTCATAAAAGCATTACCCAAAGAAGGAAACTATTATATGTATGCCAGATTGTGTACCCTTTCTTTAACTTTTTTATATAACATCTGTATTCCAGAGATCATCTGAGTAAATACTCCTATCTCATGAACCTTAAAAATTGAATTTTGTACCTATATTCTTCCATAAAAAGGAATGTGTTCGCAGAAATGTATCTTGGCCACCCAAATCTTCTGATTTAAAGAAGTCTGGAGTGTTTACATTTGAATTAGTTCTTATTCAAATTATTACAAGTAAATCATTAGTATTGTACATAACCATATTTGTAAATGCTTCATTAAAAGATAAAGGAGATTATTGGACTATGCTTAGCACAGAAAAATGAAATAGGACAGAGATTTCCATCTCTTTTGTAAGGATGAGGAGAAACTTGCCCTTTCACTGAAAGATCAACTCACAATTAAGGCAGAATAATAAGAGAAAGGTTTATTTACTATGTGCATGGGGAGAATCACAGAGTGATTACCCACTATTCCAATGAAGTTTAGATATTTTTATGCCTGTCTTTTTGGAGGGGAGAGGAAATGAGGAGTACAAGTAATTCTGTTTAGAGGTGACAAATGGTGCTAGGGAGGATAAATGGATGGGGAAATACATTGACTTGTAAATGATTTTCTTAGCAAATTAAATTAACCTGAGCAAATTAAATTAATCTGAGAGACAGGTATTATATTTAAATGATTTGGGCCAGTCCTGGTTGTATTCTTGATCCTCCTTCCTGTAATATATTAAAATAACAGGGAGAGGAAGGGAAGCCAATTGCCCCTTTGATCTTTTGATTGGTCAGTCTGGTTTATGCAGATAGAGGAAAAGCCCCCTCCAAGGTTTCTGTGATCTCAAAGGGCCTATAATTCAAAATACTCTTTATGTCATATTTTGGGGTGAAATTTCCTGATCTCCTTTACTTTCTAACACTCAAATTTTATATAAATTAAAATCCTCACACACTAAGATAGTGAATAATTGTTTAATTTTCTTCTAGTTTCTCTGGATAATCACAACTATCAAAAACACATATTTCTGTCCCTTTTTATGGGGATGGTATATAAGAAAATAATAAGAAAAAGAGATTATTGAGTCTCTTCTATTTATTTTCAACTTTCAATGTCAAGTGTTAAAGCAAAATTAAAATGGAGACCAGACCAGAAAAAAATTCTTGAACAAACAAAACGAGCTAGGCCTTAAAAAGAACATTAACCTTGCTTAAACTGCAAACATGAGTAAAACTTAACTTGGAGCATTTCCGGTAAATGCTTATGCTAGACAGAAACAAAATTTAACCTCAACTAGTCATAAGCAGTCAAATAACACATGATTATGTGACTAGGGACTTTCCGACAATGTAAACATTCTTAAAAAGGCAAAATTTTAACTGCAACCCATCAAATATATTTGTTTTATTTTACTTCTATATTCACCCTATAAATATTTACCTCTGACACTTGTCATCAGAACACTAAACTTCTTTCAGTTGGAGTTTCCCAACTCACAAATTGCTCCTTACTCAAGTAAACACTTTAAAATTTTATTGTGACTCAGATTTTTCATTTACACAAGACTACTCAAATATTTTTGGATGTATAAAAAAAAGTGTTCTTTTTTGAATTTATAGACAGATTCTCTGGGATCCAATATCAGTAATGCTATATAGATAGTCAGGGATTCCAGGTCTCCTAGGAATAAAAGTGGGCACTTTGCCTTGGTGCCATGGCCCCACCTGGGAAGAAGGACAAGGGTGGGCCCCAGGCCCCCATGTTGGTCCTGCCCTACTTTGAACCTTCACTGAGCTACTAACATACCTGGGGAGGAGGGAATACCCTATGAATCTGCCAATCAGAACGTAGTGGGCCAGCTGCAGAAGAACGCAGAGGACTCTCTAGCCCATGGGCCAAGCTGCATAAGTATCATAGAGTCCAGAAATTGACTAGAACAGTCTGAATGCATGCATGGTCATGCAACTCCCAACTGTCCAATCAAAGTGATTCCATGGTGACATCTGAGCCACTAGGGAGGTCCCAACCTGGGCACTATTAAAAAAAAAAAGATGTGGACCATAACCAACCCCCTTTCTTTGGTACCCTTCCTTTGGCTCTCCCTTTGCTGAGACAATGGGTCCTGTCATCATCTGTGGCATATGTATAATGCTCTGTAAACCTGTATCTTGCTCTTGCTCTGTAATCCTATCTTTCTCTCCTTAATAAACCTCATTTTTCTGCTTGCCTTACTTTGGCACGTCTGGTCGTTTTTCAGCCGACATTTCTGAGTGAAACCTGACAGTAACATTGGGTAGAATGGCCAATCAACTAGTAAATATAAAATAGTTACTGTAATCATAATAGCAATAGCATTAACTACTACGTCCCTTGATCACTCCCTAAATGACTTTTAAAAAGTAGAACAGAGTGTATCAATTAGATTATGCTAGGTTCCATAAACCTGACATTCATAATAAACCTACTGATAACAAAAAAGACCCAAAATTTTAGTAGCTTATAACAACAAAGATATATTGCACTCTCATTTAAAATCTATTACTAGCCTGGAGAACCAATTTAGACATGCTCCTTTAGGTGTTGCTTCAGTGTTTCAGACTTCCTTGATCTTGTAGAATCGCTGAAAGAAGCTTCCATAATTATTATAGCACTGGCAATTAGATGCTCTGACAATGTTAAATTTTACCTGAGAACTGTAATCCTGGAAAACAGGCACTTGAAGAAATCTTCTGTCCTCTGTGTTTCAGAAAACAGCTTACCGCAAAGCAACATCTTTCCCCTGCAGGATTTAGGTAAGACTCAGGTATGGCCCCACCATTAACTGTGACAAGGTCAGACAAAGACCCTACAAATTCCCATTCTTGACTTTATAAATGACTAGCTGAATGCTTGTCCCCACTGATCAATTGGAACATACTGCTTGTTAACAAAATTTTGATTACCTGCCCTTGCCCCAGGCTCCTGAACTTTGGCACACCCTCATCCTGAGTCAGGATAGAGACCCTCCCTGAAGGTCCCTAAGGAGAGCAAATTGGCCTCAGGGTAAAACACCCTCTGATCTACTGTCCAATCGTGCAATTCTACTACATCCTACTTCTCAAAGCCTGGTTCTGTCTAGCCGTGTTTACTCCTTTCCATAAAAGATATATATATATATACACACACACACACACACACACACACATATATGTCTAACCTTTGAGACCTTTGCAGATCTTATGATCTGAATATTCCCCCTATTGTAATGATTCTTCTCTCCCTATTGAAAGGGTCCCGTCTACCTCCCCCATCCTTGGAATAATCCTTTCAAATTAAGTTTTTCATATTGCACCTAGATTTACCATACTGTGCCTGGGTTTGTTGTTTTACTTGACAGCTTCTATTCAGAAATGGCATAGTTCAATTCTGCTCACATGTTTTTGCCAAAGCAATTCATGTAGCTGTGTTTGACCTCAAGGTTAAGAAAATGCTATCTCCAATGCCCCAGAAAGAGTAAAAATTATTATGCCATTTGTGCAATTCAAAAAAAAATGTGAACAAATTCTTTATTTAAGAAGAGATAAAACATGCTCTCATTGTGACTGTCACAAAACTGTAATAATTTTCTAAAGAGAAATTTTTACTTGAAAATTGGGTCATAAGACTGGATAAGGGTGAGGCAAAACTTGCCCACTTGCCCTTTCCCACCAAAGTTCACCGAAAGATCAACTTACAATTAAGGCAGATTGATAAGAGAAAGGGATATTTACTGTGCACATGGGAAGAATCACAGAGTGATTACTCAATATCTCAATGAAGTTCAGATATTTTTATATATGGCTTTTAGGGAGGAAGGGGAAAAATGAGGAGCATAGGTAATTCTGTTCCGGGGTGATAAGGGGTTTCAATAGAGAAAGAATAGATTGGGGAAACAGATGGACTTGTAAGATAATCTGAGACAGGTATTATGTTTTAAATGATTTGAGCCAGGTCTGGCTGCATTCTGTAATATATTGAGATAACAGAGAGAGGAAGGGAAGTTAATTGCCCTCTTTGACCTTTTGATCAGTGGTCCAATTTAGGCAGATAGAAGGAAAGCCCCCTCCAATGCTTTGCTGATCTCAAGGACCTGTAATTCAAAATACTCTCTCTACCAAGCAGTCATGTTTTGGGATAAAATTTCCTGAGTTCCTTCAACTTCTATTCTTTCTAATATCATGGTATCATTCTAAACTTTACTTAGATCTATTTCGGTTTTCTTTCAATTTTGACAGCTTTCTGTTATGTTACCCAACATAATTAATGGTACTCTAAATTTAAAAATTTAGATACTCTGTTGAATGTAAATTTTAAATTTTCTTTCATAAGGTCACTGACATCATCCCAAAAATGATTTTCCAAACAGAAACCAAATGGAAGAATAATATAATTTCAAGTTATCATTATTTGTTTGAACAATCCCCAAAGTGCTTATGTGGTTGTTGTTGTTGTTATTATTGTTGAGACAGAGTCTCGCTGTGTTTCCCAGGCTGATGTTGAACTCCTAGTGTCAAGTAATCCTCCTGTCTCAGTCTCCTCAGGAGCTAAGATTATAGGCACAAATTGGCAAAATATGGATTGTGTAGTTTTTTACAGCCAAAACTGTTTTCTGTTTTATATAGCCTCAAAACTAAGACTATTTGCTTTTATTTTTTCCTTTTTTACATTTTTAAAATGTTATAAAACAACAGCAACTATAGGAAAAAAATAAAGATTATACCTTATGTGACTCACAAAATCAACAATATTTACTCTTTGGCCCTTTGCAGTAAATTTTGCTGACTCCTGATACAGACAATTGTACATCATAGTCATGAACAAGATTAAACTAGTGACTAACTTTAAATTATTTCTATATTAATATGAGGAAGGCAAGATGTTGGACTAGAAGCAGCCCATGCATGCTGTTCTGAAGGAGAGGATCAAAAATTGCAGGTGGATGCTGACCTATGGAAGGGCCTTCTTGGAGAAAGCATTGTGAATAATGAAAGAAGTGATGGGAGACACTCACCATAAAGGAGAGGGTGACAGGATGATCCATTTGGAAAAGTCAGAAGGTACATGGGGGAGGCATCGACATATGGGGAAGGACTTGAGGAGAGAACTCTGGGACTCCACAATTGTCCTCCTGGTCCCCATGGCAAACACCATGACCCGACTATGAGGGCCCCCCACCACCACCACAGACCTCCATACTCCAGGGAGCTGGTTTGAGTCTGTGCAGTGACATTGCACCAGAAAGTGGGTGCAGCAGGAACTCTGTGACTTCCACTCCTGATCACTGCAACTGATGCCATTCTGAGCACTGGAGTCCAAAACACATGGCATACACAGGGATCACCTTTGCTGTAGCCACCTCCATATCACTTCTGTTGAGCTGAGGAGAGACCAGTGAGAGCAAATGCTCTCTCATGTCCCATGACTTGAAATTGAGCACCCCTTCCCCCACAAGGGATTCAAGCAGAATCGGCATGACCAATGCCACCTGAGAAGCCCTGTGGTGACTGACTCAGCAGGACCTGGGCCAGTGGCTCTCCTAGTGGCCTAGCCTCATAGCCCCACCCCCACGACTCCCATGTGGCCACCTAGCCCCATGGCCCCACCTACTTGTTTCCACCTATGTCTCCACTCCTATGTCTCCAGTGTGGCCTTGCCTCTGTGGCACTCACCTGCCACCTGGCAAGAACTGCCTCCATTGCCCAACACTCCACCAGAGACCTACCTCTAAACTACCACTGCAGCTGGACCCTGGTAGAGCAAATCCGACAGCCCTAACACCCATTATCACTGCCTACATAGCCTGGCCCAGCTGTCACTGCCACTGCCACAGGGACACCCAGAATAGCTGCATTATAGGCTCTCAGTGCATCTGCCCCCTCACCAGCCAGGTCAGTCTTTCAGAGTAGGTCAGAAAAGAATCATCTAGAGACCCCTCCTTCTTTTCACTAAGCAGGGGAGTTCCCAGCAAAGGAGAACAGGAGTGCTGCAAACTTATCCACCTTGAGCTGCCAGAAGAGGTTTCAGATAAGGGAAAAAAACATAAACAAACAAACAGCAAAAGAGTTCTGGCAACATGAAAAAACAAGCTAGTTTAACACACCCAAAAGATCACACTAGATCTACAGCAATGGACCTAAATCAAAAGGAAATTGTCAAAATGCCACAAATGGAATTCACAATATAAGTGATAAATAAGATGAATGAGATTGAAGAGAAACTGGAAAATCAGCACAAAGAAGCCTAAAATATATTTCAGGACATCAATGAAAAATATTAAAAAGTCACTAAAGAGCTAGACAATATAAGAAGGAATATAATAGAAATTAAAGAAAGAAAGAATCATTTTGGGAATTTTGAAATACAGCAAACACTTCAACAGCAGGCTAGATCAAGCAGAAGAAAGAATCTCAGAGTTTGAAGACAAGATTTTAAACTAACCCAGTCAGTCAAAGATGTAGAAAAATGAATAAAGAATGAATAGTTAGACAAATACGGGACTGTGTGAAGTAAGCCAATATAGGAATGGTAGGTATTCTGGAGGGAGAAGAAGAAAAAACAAAAAGCATGGAAAATCTATTCAAGGAAATTATTGAGGAAAACTTCCCTGATATCACGAGAGAATGAAATATCCAGATAAAAGATCATCATTGAATGCCAGAAAGTTTCATATCAAATAGGACATCCTCAAGACACATAGTCATCAAACTGGCCAAAGTCAAAATGAAGGAGAAAATGCTACAAGCTGCAAGACAACAGCAACAATTAACCTACAAAAGACAACCCATTAGGTTAATAGCAGACTTCTAAGCACAGACCTTATAAGCCAGAGGGATTGAGGTTCCATTTTTAGTCTTCTTAAACAGAACAACTGCCAGCCAAGAATTTTATATCTTACAAAACTAAGTTTCATAAATAATAGAAAAATAAAGTTTTTGCAGATAAGCAAATAGTAATAGAATTTGTCACTACTACACCTGCCCTATATGAAATACTCAAAAGTGCATTGTACATAGAACAACACAATAGCTATCCACTAGTGTAAAAGAACCCAAAATTTAAAGCTCACAGCTCTTATAAAACAATAACACAAGAGAGAAACAAATCAATAAATTATTCCCTGACATGATGAACAATACAGTCTCCCACATATCAATATTAACATTGAACACAAAAATTTTAATGCCCTAATTAAAAGACACAGACTGGCTGAATGGATGAAAAATCATAAGCCAACTATATGCTGTCTCCAAGAAACATGTTACTCACAAGCACCCACACAGACTCAAAGTAAAGGGATAGGAAAAAATATTCCACACAAATGGAAACCAAAAGTGAGCAGGAGTTGACATTCTCATATCAAAAACAAACAAACAAAAAACAAACAGACTTTAAATCAACAATGGTAAAAAGTACAAAGATCAGGCCTGGCATGGTGGCTCACACCTGTAATCCTAGCACTCTAGGAGGCTGAAGTGAGAGGATCACTTGAGATCAGGAGTTTGAGACCAGCCTAAGCAACAGTGAGAACCGTCTCTATTACAAATAGAAAAAAAAAAGATAGCTGGGGCGTGGTGGCCCACACCTGTAGTTCTAGCTACTTGGGAGGCTGAGGCAGGAGGATTGCTTGAGCCCAAGAGTTTGAGGTTGCTGTGAGCTAGGTTGATGCCCAAGGAACTGTAGCCCAGGCAACATAAGGATAGTCTGTGTCAAAAAAAAAGTATAAAAATGGTTATTATAAAATGGTAAAGGGAGCAATTCACCAAGATGACATAACAATTCTAATATATATGCATCTAGTACAGCGACTCCCAGATTCATAAAGCAAATTCTATTATATCTAAGCAAAGAAATAAACAGCAACATCATAAATACTGGGGGATTCAATACACCACTGACAAAATTGGACAGATCATTGAAGCAGAAAATCAATAAAGAAACATTGGACTTAACCAGGCCTCTAGAACAAAAGGACATAACAGACCTTTATAGAACATTCTGCTGAAAAATAAATGGATATACAGTCTTCTCATTAGCTTATGGAATATTTTCCAAGATTGATCATATCTTAGGCCATAAAACAAATCTCAGCAAAATCAAAACAACCAAAATCATACTATGTATCTTCTCAGATCACAGTAGTATAAAAGTAGAAATCAATTTCAAGAGAAACACTAAAATCTACACAAAGTCATGAAAATTTAAAAACCTGATGCTGAATGATCCTTTTGTCAATGATGAAATTAAGAAGGAAATCAGAAGAGTCCTGAAACTGAATGACAACAGGGACACAAGCTTTCAAAAGCTGTCTAATATAGCAAAAGTAGTCTTAAGGGGAAAATTCATAGCCTAAATACCAAAAAGTCAGAAAGATAACTAATTAACAACCTAGATTGTCATATCTCAAGGAAGTAGAAAAAGAAGAGCAAACCAAACCCAAAGACAGCAAAAAAAAAAAAAAGAAAGAAAGAAAGAAAAAAGAAATAACAAAGCTCAGAGCAGAACTAAACGAAATGGAAACAAACAAGCAAACAAACAAACAAAAAAGACAAAGGATCAATGAAACAAAAAGTTGATCTTTTGAAAAGATAACCAAGATCTACAGACCACTAACCAGATTAGCCAGAAATAAAAGAGAAAGGATTCAAATAAGCTCAATCAAAAATGAAAAAGGAGAAATGACAGCTAATAGCACATAAATACAAAATATCATTTGTGAATACTATGGAAACCTCTACACATACAAACTAGAAACTTTAGAAGAAATGAATAAATTCCTGGAAAAACACAACCTCCCAAACCTGAATCAAGAAGAAATCCTGACAGATTAACAATGAGCAGCAAGATTGAAGCAGTCATAAAAAATATCCCAACCTATATAAAAGCTCTAGACCAGACACATTCACAGCTGAATTCTATCAGACCTGAAAAGAAGAACAGGTACAAATCCTACACAAACTATTCTATAACACTGAGAAGGAGGGCATTATCCTTAACTCATTCTATGAAGCCAGTCTTAACCTTGAACCAAAGCCAGGAAAGGACACACAACAAAAAGAGCATGCCATAGACCAATATACCTTATGAACATAGATGTAAAAGTCCTTAACAAAATACTAGCAGACCAAATTTAACAGCACATCAAAAAGATAATTCACCATGATTAAGTGGGTTTCATCACAGAGATGCAAGTATGGATCAACACATGCAAATCAATAAACATGATTTAACACATAAACAGAAGCAAAACAAAGACCATACTGTCATCTCAATAGATGCAGCAAAGCATTCAATAGAATCCAGCACCCTTTATTGACAAAAACACTCAACAAACTAAGCATAGAAGGCAAATACTTCAAAATTATAAAAGCCATATATGATAAACCCACAGCCAACATCATGCTGAATGCGGAAAAGTTGGAAGCAATCCACCTAAGAACTGGAAAAAGACAAGGGTGCCCACAAACACCAATTTTAGTCCAGCTGAACAATCACACAGGAGAAGGAGATAAAGGTATTCAAATCAGGAAAGATCTATGAACTTATATTTATAAAACCATAAATGTTCCACCAAAAGACTCCTAGAATTTATTACATTCAGCAAAGTCTCAAGTTATAAAATATTGATTTTATACATATTGGTAACACTTCTATGCATTAATAACAGTCAAGCTGAGAGTCAAAGCAAGGACTCAATTCCATTTGCAATAGCTACAAATAAAATGAAACACCTAGGAATGTATATAACAAATAAGGTGAAAGGTCTCTACAAGAACTACAAAACACTGAAGGCAGAAATCACAGGTGACACAAACAAATGGAAAAACATCTCATGCTCATAGATTGGTAGAATCAACATTGTTAAAATATTCATATACCCAAAGTGTTTTACAGATTCAGCACAACCCCCATGAAAATACCATCATATTTCACAGATCTAGAAAAAACTGTTCTAAGCTTCATTTGGAACCAAAAAGGAGCCCAAATACACAGGCAATCTTAATTAAAAAGAACAAATCTGGAGGCAGTACATTACTTGAATTCAAATTATACCGTAAGGCTATAGGAACCAAAACAACATGGTATTGGTATAAAAGTAGACACATAGACCAATGAAACAAAAGAGAACCAAGATATAAAACCACATACCTACAACCAACTGATCTTCGACAAAGCAGACAACACACACTGGGAAAAGGAAGCCCTATTCAATAAATGGTGCTGGGAAATCTGGAAAGCCACATGCAGAAGAATGAAACAAGACACTTCTATCTCCATTTATAAAAATTAATTCAAGATGGATAAAAGATAGAAATGTAAAGCAGGAAACCTTAAAAATTCTAGAGGAAAACATAGGAAGAATTCTTGTAGGTTTAGGCAAAGAATTTATGAATAAGCCCACTGGGCAAATATAGCAATAATAAAAATAAATAAACAGGATTTAATTAAATTAAAAGGCTTCTGCACAGCCAAGGAAATAATCAACAGGGTGAATAGACAATCTTCAGAATGGGAGAAAATATTAGCAAACTGTACATCTGACAAAGGACTGATATCCAGAATCTACAAACAAATCAGCAAGAAAAAAACAAACAATCCCATTAAAAGTGGGCAAAAGATATGAACAGAAGTTTTTCAAAAGAAAATAGACAAATGGCCAACAAACATATTAAAAATTGCTCAATGTCACTAATCATCAGGAAAATGCAAATTAAAGCTACAATGATATACCACCTTATCCCTGTCAGAAGGGCCATTATTAAAAAGTCAAAAACAAACAAACAAACCAAAGAAAACAATAAATGCTGGCATGGATGCAGAGAGAAAGGAACACTTATATACTGTTGGTAGGGCTACAAATTAGTACAACTTCTATGGCAAATAGTATGGAGAGTCCTCAAAGGACTAAACGTAAACTTACCATTCAATCTACCAATACCACGGCTGGGTATCTACCCGGAGGAAAAGAAGGCATTATATCAAGAAAACACCTGCACTCGAATGTTTATTGTAGCATAATTCACAATTGCAAAGATATGGAATCAACCTAAGCACTCATCAATTCATGAGTGGAAAGTATTCATGGAAGTATTTTACATATATACCATGTAGTACTACTGGAGCATAAAAAGGAATGAAATAATGTCTTTTGCAGCAGCTTGGATGGAACTGGAGACCATTATCCTAAGCATCTCAGGAATGGAAAAACAAACACCACATATATTCACTAATAATTGGGAGCTAGACAATAGGCACACATGGGCACAAAGAGATGTAAAGGACACTGGAAAGCAAGAAGGGGGAAGGGTGGGAAGGAGGTGAGTGGTAAAGCCTTACCTATCAGGTACAACGAATGTTATTCTGATGACTGGCACACAAAATGCCCCAACTTAAGCATATACAGGCTATACATGTAACAAAACATTTGTACCCCCTTAATACTTTGAAATAAAAATCAATAAATAATTTCTGTATTTAATTAAGATGCTTTATTTTTTTAAAAAAAAAAGACTACGGATATATAGAAAATACCCTGGAAATATTATTGAAATATTTATTTTAAAATGTTTGAATTAATTCATTTTTAGAGCTTAAATCTCTGCAAATATTGTATAAATGTTATCTATATAAATATCCACTACTTTTTATGAGTTATTTCAAGTCACTAGTGGAAATATCTCATCAGTATCCTTAAAATCAACAAATAACTTTATAGTATAATTTTTAAAATGTGAAATGTTAAGGTATTGTAACCAAAATATTAATAAGTAAAGATATATAAATTTCAAATATTTTCAAACTGTACTATATTTCTCAGTACTGTTGTCTTAATAACAAACTTCACTGAGTACATGACATTAAAAAAAAAACTCACTATATTTCAAGTGTAATAAGTTTTTCCTGGGGTTAAATTATGCCACTAGATGGAGCATTTAGCACTGCAGAGAGCTGGGGAAAAAAAATAATTTTTTAAAATAGATTTTAAAGGGGAAATACATGAAGGTGTTACAAAAAAAAAAAAATCTCCTGACTTTTGATAAAGTCATCTCAACACTATGTTTTTATTTTACAGTCAAAATTTATGAAAATTGATTAGCAAGTTAAGAAGTCAGATTTCATTGAAAAATTTCAATGATGTTCTAAATTGACTTCTCAGTGATATTCTCAATTTTCTTTGATTTAACATATGGTACAATATAAATGTGTCTTTGTGATATTTTGAGAACAAAGAAATACTGCTACTATTAACATGAAAAAAATTTTTAACAATGATAATGGAATCTGTGTGTGTTGGCTCTAGTGAGAGGGGGAAAAAAGAAAGAAAAAAAAAAGAGACATTTAAGCATCAATGAAAAAGCAGCCACAGTGGATGCTGCACTGTCACTGCATGGCTGTGAAAATAAGAAGCGTGCAGCACAGAATTCTTTCAGATCCCTGAGCTTAAGAAAAATCAAAGTGGCTGTGAACCCTAAGGTGGAGGGTCAGAGCCTATGGACTCAAACTACAGGGTTGAACAAAAGCATCGTTCATCAGATTCCATTTTTATCCCCTTTTGCTTCATCCCTAGAAACAGTATATTAAATACATGTTTAAGAGGATAAACATGAATCAAATGTCTAAAAGCTGGCATTTGTCCAAGTTAATTTATGCATCTCCAAGCTTATGCTTCCCCAACTTCCTAAAACCCATCATTTAGTCCTGCTCCAATATGCAGCTGTTTAAATGAGGTTGGAAGCAATTTTGCCACATGATGCTGTTATCAGTGAAATGCTGAGTATTAACAGAATGGGAAAACATCAGATGAGTGAGTGTGTCTGCTGTCTTTGATCAGGATTCCCCAATTTCCAGTGGATCTTACTGACAGAGAAGCCCAGCTCATTGGTCTTTAAAGTGAAATTCAGACCTGTTGACTAATATATGCATGTATATGAGGGGAAGCACTTAAAGTAGAAGAAAAATCAGATTTTTTTTTCCTCCCTGGAAAAAAGCCAGGAATATTCTGAATGAAGACTTTCAGGCAAGGCAGGATGCAAACTGCCAAGTGTGAAAATGATTACAAATGGCAGCTTATGTGGAAAAGCACTAACCAGAAAGGATTTCTAGTTTTAGTACTATATTCTATGACAATATGACTCTACCCACATAGCAAAGTACTCCAGACCAAAGGATGATAATTGCTTCAATACTTATTTGAAAATCAAAAATAAAGGAATATTCCTTCCACAAAGATTTCTTTTCAAGAGTTCATTGAAGGATATTATTTTAACTTATATGTGTTGTAGGGTAGGTATTTATAATAAGACTGAAATACTTATTTCAGGAATAATTATAATTGGGAAAATATAATCACACTTCTCTTTTGCTGAACTTTAAGATATATTTTGGTATTAATTCTTCTCTCTAGTATTAAAACAATACTCAAGTTTTGCAAATCCTTTCAGCTACTTTGCAGAGCAGTCTCAAGATGGACTCATCTACTTTGAGATGGCCGTAACTTTCTTCTTTTGAACTTGTTGATTCAGGACAATTGTTATGAGAAAATGATGGTGAAGAAAGAAACAAATGTTTAAACTTGATGTGTGAATAGTGAAAGTAATTTAAGAAAAGACCTATGACTATAGACATAGAAAAAAGTATACATTTCCTACAGAAGTATTTAATGCTCTGAAAAATCTTGGCACTGGGTTTTGGGCTTGTTGATCTTTTGAAAACAAAGAAATTCATTAACCGATCAGATTGTGGCCAAATAAATTTAGGTCAGAGATAAAACGTGTGGCTTTACTTGGGTAAGATCATTTAACTTAAGTTATTAGCATAAATTATCTAACTGGAAAAGTTTCCCTTATTAAAGTCAGATAAACATATTTTAAAAAGCAAGCATTTGGAAGTCAAACAAACTTAGGTGGAATTATGACTTACTTCGTGGCTACTTGATGTACATAATTCAACTAAACTATATGATCTTTACATATATAAAATGGAGATAATGATTTTATTACACAAGTTTATGAGAATTTCATGATATGATGAATTATTTTTGGTTTTTCATTATTATTATTACTAGTAGTATTATGATAACATTTTTATTCTGAGGACATATTTTTGATTTTCCATACATATTATTCTATAGTATTCTTGGCTAACAAAATACAACTATTCTGGAATCTATAATAGAAATATAGATTGGGATAGAAATGAAAATATGTATATAGATAGCCTACTATGTACCAGATGGTATAATAGCCTCTGCTAATACAAAGGTGAAAAGTTATTATTATTTCACTTGAAAATAAATGGAAAAAAAATCATTTTATCATATAGTAAGTATTCACAGAAGTTCTGGAAAAATAATTATCAGAGCACAGATATAAAGCTATCAAAAGTTGTAATCATATACATGTTCAGCTAAGATTCTGAAGTTTAGCTTTTGTTGACAAACATGTATGTGCAAATATGTTCATAATAGGCAGTATTAAGCGTTATCCAGCCTGACTTCTTTACCTTCCGAGCACAGGGCCCATATTTAATATGGGCTTCTCACAACATGTAGAAGCGGGATCAACCTTCCAATACAATTTTGAAGAAATCTAGAAATAGATGCACAGTGTGCACGGTTCCAATCATAGTCTATGGATCTATGCATCATTCATCCATGCAGTTGATACATTAATTCTGGAGCTCTTTTTGTGGTGTTAAAATGTGAATTGATCAACATGATTGTTTTATTCCCTTACTATTATTAGTTCCTATCAAAAATATTACTTAAACTATACATAAAAATGCAAGATAAAATAGGTAATTAGTATAGTAATCGAAACTAAATATAGAGCTTTAATAAAGCAACATATGTTTTTTTACAGAAAATGGGAATTGTTATCAACATACCTGACATCACTAAACAATTAATTAATGGACTCTTAAGTTTGTTTTCTCAAATTTAAAGATCTATGAGATCAAGACTTCTAAAAAAAGTATATTATTGACTTCATTGATATAAATGCCTCTTCACAGTCATTTCAATCATTCATGTAAATACATATTTAGGGGAGCAGATTGTTCACCTAGTAGAGCATGAAAGCTCCAAAAAATTTACTGTGTGTCTATTGCAGCAATTGTCACCAAACACTGTTAATTCACAACTACAGCTACCACTTCCACATGTAAATATCTATCACTAATGTATTTCTCCTCCTTATTTTAAAGGGAAGTCAACTCTATGTGGAACTAATCATTAGACTTATTTAAAAAGGTTATTGTAAGAGGCACAAAATGTTTTCACTAATGAAATTTTCAAAAGAACATGTTAATTTAAATACCTTTCTTTTAAGAAATATGAGCAAATATTTAACATTACTGGGTAGTATGCACTTAATATCTTATTTTTGAAAAAAAAAGACATAATGTGGAATAAGTGCTTTTGCAAATCTTCTATTAAGGCTTCTATAAATTAGTTTTAAAATACAGATACAGCATGTAGTGAGGCAATTTTTCAAATGCATAATAATAATGAATATCACTCATATGCGTGACACAATTTTAAAGTCAGAGTGCTGGTGGGGCAGACACTTCCTGTCTTCCTTTTCTCTGTAGAAATACTTCTGGCTTCTGGTTAAAGGGCATGTGGATGATTGGGAGAGGGTGATTGAATAATTCATAAATTATAAAACATGCCAGGATACTTTTTGTTTGTTTGCTTACTTGCCTGTTTGCTTTTTGTCTCTGTTCGGAACAATTAAGGGAAAATTTATTCCAGGGCTGTTTTTCATGAGAGTATATAGATAGATAGATGATAGACAGATAGATGGATAGAGAGAAATAAAGTCAACTAGATAGCTTAATAGTTTATTTTTAGTTCCTTGCTTCCGGCTATAATCAGTCAACAAATGCATTTTTAACTACAAAATGGATATGAAAGAAAAGAACTTATCCTATCCTTTCCGTGGTATATATTTTAACTCCTAAAATCAAAATATGAAATGAATTTTCAATTTCATAAGATAATTTTCGGCTTTTTTATGAACAGATTATCTGTGAATTCAAATAAACTGCCTATTATTCCATCTTGTCACAATGAGTAGTCACTCCTTACTGGTATGACAGATTGGTGCAATACTCTCCTTTAGAGGACATACACCTATTTTGCTTTTCCCCTCTATTAGTTCCATCTGCTCCTGGAATTAACAAAGCCCCTAAATTCTGGCAGCAGTGCTGAATATTCCATTTTGAGTATCACAACATAAACCACTGATAGTCACAAGTCTTCTTGGAGCTTATTATTCTAATATGCATTGATAATACAATTTTCTTCTAACCTCCAAGCATTTTAAGAGAATTAATGACACAAAATGCATAAAACATTCCAAGATCCTTAGAAAAAGACACTCTGAGTACAAAATGTTAATTTTAGTCTTGAGGACATTGAAAATGCTCCTTGGCATAAGTGTAAGGCACAGTTTAATATTAATTACACAGCATGGCTGCTTTGAGATGTTTTGGTTACATCATGATGCACTATCATAAATAAAAGGGCTTCAAAAACAATAAAGTTTTATTAAATTATAACTACCATTAGAATTATATTCAAGTTTTTTATATTATGGTAGCAGTTCTCCTGTTTTCTAAAGCTAAAAATAGTTGAGGAAAGGTCATCTACTTTATATTTATTCAATTTACCCTAATGTCAATTACATTTCATCAAAACTCTAAACTGGTTTGTCATGAATATTTGTTAGCTATACTACTAGAAGGAAAGTATAAACTTGATTTGTAATCAACAATTTGTACTTTAAAATAAATAGAATATCTTGAATATATATAGCATAAGCATCCATGTATTAAAAAAATTAAATGTATTAATTAGTACATATGTGCATTTTTGCAAATTGCAGTTGCTTTTTTTATATTATTTCTTCTAAATTTTTCACTTCTGCCTAGGAAATTTATATGGCTTGTTTGCAAAATAGAAGTTTCTCTTTTATGTTTTTTTGCAGTATGACTTGATTTTCTGTTCAAGGAAATATTGTAGGCCTAAAACCTATGGAATGCTGAAGCAGGATTTCTCTGCTTGCAAGAGCTGATGTGCACATCTCTTCCCTAGTCAGTGTGCAGTGACATCCTCCTAAAGCTTGAAATCAAAAATAGTGATGAGATATTTGCATCATAGAGATTGGCAAATGCTAGATATCAGAATTTTCCTTCCCTGGAGAGTTATTTGTCAAGCATTTACCCCTATACTACTGCCTACAACTGAATTTAAAAGGGACCTGTTCCTGCCTTTGAGGGTATGTGTGGAAAAGTATACAAAATTAGGCAATGTACCTTCATTGACAAATGAGTGATAGAAAATACACATTTAACTTATGTAAACTATGTGGAAAGAACAGCAAGGCAACATACAAATATTTTATGACTCAAAAGGAAATACAGAGGCATAACTTCAACAATTTTCTCTACAGGAAGATAAAGTATTTTCTTACCAATAATATTTCAAGGAAGACAAATGATACTGCTATGCACACAGATTTGTTGACATTTTCTGCCCCATTCATTCTGATGTAAAGAGATCTATGCATCTAATAGGAGTGAGACAGAAAGAGACCTTCCTTCTATAAGATATTGCTCCTGAATTTCAATGTGTCAATCTACCTACCAAGCATGACAAGTAATTATCAAACTCAATGTACCCAAACTAAAACAAAACAAAACAAAACAAAACCCAAAAAACTCTTCCTTCAAAAATGCTTCTCCTTCTCTACACCTCACCTTGGCGTGATATCATAATTTCAACCCGTAACTCCATCACCTGGTGTAGAAAAGTGTTTCCTAACACAACATTCCTTTGTGTCTTACCATCAAATTCTAATCAGTGCCAGATAAAGCTACCCTGTTCACATTATTGAGTCAGAAATTCTTAAGGAGTCATTTATACAATGGGATTTGATTTTGCCAATTTTTTTCCTCTGCAAAGCTTTATTGTCTATGGCCTAACACCTAAAATCTTTAATATATTGAGTAGACCTCCTTTCACTTGCTCTTTCTTATTTCCTAGGCATGCTAGGGTACTTCCTCCTTCTTGAATTCAATATTTCAGTCATGCTAAACTATCAGTTGCAAGCTCTTTAGCTTACAACATTTGTCTCTACAACATCACCCCATCCCATCCCTATCCTCCCCTAATCAGGATAACTCTTGTATCAGCAAGTTGCAAGACGCTTCATCCTAGAGGCTTTATCACTTGCAGCTATTATTTATCTTCTTCGAAGAATGTTACTTTAATAAACTCCTGAAGCCTAAGTTAAAAAAAAAAAAAAAGAATGCTCTGAATTTGTTAGGAAGCTATTTATCAATCTTCCCTTCTCATTGGTCTATGATATCCTTGAGGGCAAAAATCACAGACTTACTCAATTTTATGGACCAGTATTTGGCAAACAGTAGCATCAAATAAATGTTTTCTGATGAATAAATATGTTTGCCATAGGCTTTATAAAAGTACATATTAAATTTAGTAATGATAACATCCCTAAACTCAGGTAAAACATGAGTCATATAAACAGACTAAGGGTAGATAGTGAGATGATATTTTCTTTCAAACAACTCTGATTGCAAAGGAAGGGGAAAATTAGCAAGATCATAGGAAGCAGATTTAAATTTTATTCCAAATTTCCCTCTAATTTAGAGGGTAAAATTTAAAGTTTTACTTACCATGATAAGAAGTTCCATCCAAAAGCCAATACTTTTGAAAGTGAATGATAAATTATTGTGGACATCTAAAGAAAGTCTTTTCTGCTTGTTTTCCCATTGCATATACCCGCTAATAAAACTGGAGTGAAAATTGACTAAAACTGCAACAATACAAGTTTTTTTCCTGCATAATAGTCACATTAGTTACTCTGTTTTGGGTGCTGTAGAGCCCTGCAGAGCTGGAAATTGAGTGGTAATTTTCTGTAAGTGACACACTAAAGCAAAGCTAGTTTGCTATGGGAGAAATACAAATCAAGTGAAAATAGTCAAAGATAAAAATCTGTAAAATTTCAGAAGGAACAATTTTGACACTCAATCTTCAAATTCCCATTTTAGACTCTGATGACTCTATTTCTTGCCACTTGTTTTTGTAGGATATCTTATACTGTTTTTATATAGTCCCCTTTTACCTGAACTAGTCAAATAATGGTTTCTGTTGCTGGCAACCAAATGGCCTCTGTTTAACAGTCAATCTTTGTTTTTTATTTTAATTAACAACTCTGTCATTCTGATTTCTTAATTTCCACCTTATTGCCCTTTACTTTTTTTCAGTCTTTATTTTTCAAACACATTTTAGCACTTCTTAGTGTCCACATACTGTTCTAAACAATTTAAAATAAGAATTAATCTAATTCTTATAAGAATCCTATGAAACAAACAGCATTTGGGGGCTGAGGTTACAAGGAGAGAAACACGACGCTGGTCAAGGAGATTGCTGAAGATCACGCAGTGAGTATGTGGCAGAGTGAAGACTGAACCCCAGGCATTTGGCTGCAAGAATATAACCAATATCCTCTACTCCTTCTACTTCTATTTGGAAGGACTTTTGAGGATATAAATATATTCGTTATTTAGACTAGCTCCTGTCGTTTGAAAATTCCCAGGCGTGACACAGCATGTGTCCAAACTTAGCTCAATGTCTAATAGCAGAGAAAACTTGGCAAATATTGTAATAATCTTGACTCTAGCTGGATATAAGAATCATTTCAAATATAATTTAAAAATACATTTCAACTAATATATTAAGAAGAAGGATCTATTCTCTCCTTTGCATGAGATAAGCAGGTCTCCCCAACAAGAAGCAGCTCTCCTTGTGTCAAACTATAGTGTTTTTCTCCAACTAGGCTTATTTACCCAAAACACAAGAGCTTTCTTGGGCTCAAGGAAGCCCAAGAGGTGAAGCAAATTCCCTGCCAGAACTCCGCCAGGACATTTCTGAGAAACTGGCTACTTGCCTATCTTGTGAGGCAGCCGGAACTAAGCATAAAGGCCCGTGCACTACCTTCTTCAAGGGCTGTTAAATAACGGGTGGTCAGAGACTGCGGAAATCGTACATCTGAGCTCCTGATTATATGAGCTGGAATTTATATAGACTGCCTTTTCACTGAGGAACATAACTAATTGCTTACACCAAAGAAGTGAGGCAAAAATTTAAAATGTCAATATGTGGCTTGCCTTTCAAAATGAGAAATAAATACCTGGTCATAGGCTGAGTTAAGACAGCAAAGATCTTCATCACACACCAGCAAGTTTCCATTCATGGCTTCCAAAGGAATTGAATAAAATCTTAATGAGTATTGAGTCCTTACTGTGTGTCCTGGATCAGATCCTTTTATCCAGGTATAGGAAATCACCTACTGCCTTGCTGCCAGTGGTGTAGTCACCAACCTGTCAGCATTCCTACCATTGCTGCATTGGTTTCCTGTTGCTGCTGTAACAAATTACCTTAAAAGTAGTGGTCACGCAATATTCCCTTTTACAGTACTGGGAGATTTCTCGCATAGCAGCTCAGGATTTTCAGAGCACACGAATGCAAATTCTGCCTGGTTTTAAACTCAGGCTGAGTAGTCCCTGACTATTTCTCTGGCCATTTCATCATTATATTAATGAATCAAACCAACAGACAGACCAGATTCAATGAGGGCTCCACAAAGACACGGATACATAAAGCATCATTCATCATGGGCCAGCTCTTTAGTGACCATAAGAAAATAGGGTAACCAACGGTTACAGGTTGTCTAGGACTAAGAGGATTCCTCAGACATGTTACTTTCAGTGTTAAAACTGGGAAACTTCTGAAAAGAGTAAAATATGAGTTGGCTACTTCCAAATAAAGTAACTCTTAGCATGTTTGGTAGATGAAAGTTATAACAGTCTGCTGTTTCATGAAAGCAGTATTGAGACAAAGATATTTGATTTATGTAAATTAACCCATTTATTCCTTATCCAAACCTATTACTAAGAACTACTTCAGTCATTTTTTTAGAGATAAGGATATAGAGGCTCAAAATTCCCCCCTCCCCTTTTTTAAATCCACAGTCAGCTAGTCATAGACAAAAGAGCTTAGATTTAAAGTTCATACTTTTTCCATCATACCACACTATCTAGAAGTTGATTACAATGGATTTGCTTATATTTCTGCTGCCTCTTATTCCAATTAAACTTTGATGTTTGGCTCTAGCTATCTTTTATTTGTAAATGGATCATGTCACTAAATTGTGTGATCCTGAAGAGGATAAATCATACTTTTTTTTATCTTTCTGATAGCCATCACAAAGCTCGGTACATTATCTCTGTTCAAGAAATATTTGTGAGTTATGAATACTAATTGTTGAATTAAATAAAATAAAAGCAGCTTTGTATTATTTGTCTGTACAACTATTTCCAAATGCATGAAAATTCCAGTTTTGTTTTGTTTTTTTTTTCATTTTTCAAGTGTACTCTTTTGCTTTCCTGAGGCTGCTATGATAAATTACCATGAACTTGGTGGCTCAAAACAATAGAAATTTATTCTCTCACAATTTGGGAGGCTGGAATTCTGAAATCAGGCATAGCCACACTCTCACTGGGAGTGATACAAGGAAGAATTCATTTCTTGCCTCTTCCAGTTCTGATGGTTCTCAGCATTCCAAGACCTAAGGACACTCACTCCAATTTCTATCCATGTGGTCACATCATTCCCTCTTCTGTGTGTCTCTACCACATCTCCTTCTGCTTCAGTATTATTAGGATATTTGTCATTGGATTTAGGGCTTATCTATACAATCGAAGAAAACTCTCATCTTTCAAAATCCTTAATTTAATCACACCTTTTGCCTTATAAGTTACAGATTTTTGAAATTAGAATATGGAAATATCTTTGGGGGGACTGTCACCACTTACGACAGTTATGTATATGTTTGTGTGCACAAATATTCAGAGTCAAAAATAAAAATAGAAAGTACTTTAGGGATAATTAAAATAAAAACTACAAAACTGTAAAAGAAAAACAAGATTATTTTAACCCAAATTATCATAATAGTTTTATGTTTTTTGTGTTCATACAGCCAAAGAAATCTACATTTACTTTGTTTTCTTAAATTAATAACATCTAAATATGTAACTGAAGAAATAATTTTCAGTTTCCATGAGTGAACACTGGAATTCATGAGTCCAGGATAAGAGCTGATGAGTTCAGCTAGGGAGCTGTAACTCTTGCAGAAAATGAGTTTCACAGTCATGTACTGAGATCAGCTGAGAAGTAGTTAAAGAGAAAGCATCTTCCTAAAATTGAGAAAAAAAGCAACGGGTCCTCCTCTTCTTCTTTCTGAAGGAGGGGTGTGTGCACATGCATGTGACTTACTGTCCCAGAAAATGACATAGTCCTAAGAAAAAGCATTGAGTTCCTGAGGAGAGAATCACCTAAAACAAGAATATTATTACTACACAGTTATCTAAAAACGTCCTTGGACTCATGCCATAAATAACTCAGTAACAAAATGTCTGTGTTTAGAGAACATAGCACATTTTTATAAAATAACAGTTTGATACTTATAAACTGTTTTCTACAAATATTTAAATTAATTAACACAAAATACTTATTTATCAGTTATCATTTCCTACAATGTGGCAATACCCACAATACGTTTAATTAATAAATGTGAACCAACAGTACATTTCTTAATCTATTAGGCATTCCTAAGAATAGTTTGATGAAGATTTATTATACTTGCTATCAGTAAGGAATATCAGGTTTCTGCATAAATGTTTCCAAACACACTGCTGACAATATATGATAAACACGATTCAGCTTTCATTTTATTTTTTTCTGTCCCGTTCTGAACCATTAACCTTCTTTCACTCTATTTGTTTTGCTTCCTTTCTCTTTGACATCGTATATCCCCTAAAACTGCATTTTAACACGGATATCCAAAAGTGTCTATTGTCCTTCTTTCTGTGGAAGCTTACACAGCAGATGGTGCAAATGGTCCAGCATACATTTGTGGGATTGATAGAAAAATGATCTGCCAGAATGCTAACTTTTTTGGCATTTGGTCAAATGTTATCAATGGTATGCTAGAAAAATTCAGAATATATGAAAGAATTGCAATGATTTTCCCTTTTTTCCAAGTCTTTATTCTATCTTAATAAAATATGATGTAAGTATTCTATCTTCTGAAGATAACGCTGCTTCCCAATTCCTTTTTTCTGCCTATTTCTAATATTTCTAAGACATCGTCCTTGACCAAGATTTTTCTCCTTTGTCTGCTTCTATCACAACCTCAAATATTTAGTTTCTTCTAACTCACAGTAGAGTAAAATTAGACATATATGGTTTTTTTCTAGGTTCGTATTATAGTGCAGGAAAAATAATTGAGTAAAATGAAAACACTTTTTAAAAATTGAGGCTGGGCATGGTGGCTCATGCCTGTAATACTAGCACTCTGGGAGGCCGAGGTGGGAGGATTGTTTGAGGTCAGGAGTTTGAGACCAGCCTTGGCAAGAGTGTGACCCCATCTTTACTAAAAATAGAAAGAAATTAGCCAGGCAACTAAAAACAGAAAAAAATAGCTGGGCATGGTGGCAGGTGCCTATAGTATCAGCTACTCAGGAGGCTGAGGCAGGAGGATCCCTTGAGACCAGGAGTTTGAGGCTGTTGTGAGCTAGGCTGATGCCACAGCACTCTAGCCTGGGCAACAAAGTGAGAATCTGTCTTAAAAAGATAAATAAAATAAAATAAAATTTATATATTTATTTATTTATTTATTTATTTTTAGATAGGGTCTTGCTCTGTGACCCAAGCTGCAGAGCTGCTGTAGAGTCATAACAGCTCACTGCAACCTCTAATTCCTGGAACTCAAGCGATCCTCCTGCCTCAGCCTCCCAAGTAGCTGGGACTACAGACTCACCACCACACCTGGAAAATTTTTCTATTTTTTGTAGAGATGGAGTCTCACTCTTGCTCAAGATGGTCTTCGAACTCCTGAGCTCAAGCAGTCTTCTCACCTCGGCCCTCCCAGAGTGCTGGGATTACAGGCATGAGCCATCACGCCTGGCCACAAGTTTCTATAGGATAATTAAAAAAAAAAATGAACAATGACATCTGCCCTACAATATTTATAGCAGCACAATTCACAATTGCAAAGATGTGGAAAAAACCCAAGTGTCCATCAATACATGAGTGGATTAATAAAATGTGGTATATGTATACCATGGCGTTCTACTAAGCCACAAAAAACAATGGCGATATATAGCACCTCTTCTATTATACTGGGTAGAGCTGGAACTCATTCTACTAAGTGAAGTATCACGAGAATGCAAAAACAAACACCACATGTACTCACCATCGAATTGATATTAACTGATAAACACTTATGTGCACATATAGTAGTAACATTCCTCAGTTGTTGTGCAGGTGGGAGGGAGGAGGATGGGATGGGTATATTCACATCTAATGGGTGCAGTGCGCATCGTCTGTGGGATGGATACACTTGAAGCTCTGACTCTGGTGGGGCAAAGGCAATATATGTAACCTAAACATTTGTACTCTCATAATGTGCTGAATTTTTTTAAAAAATTTAAATAAATAGAACAATGGAGGAAATCACAATGTAGGTGGCTTATTCTTTCAGCTATTTTTAACTAAAATAAATAATTATTAATGAAACAATCACAGAAAGAAAAGTAACAACTTTAAAAAAATATTTCATTTATTTCTGTGTTCTTTGTTACATATTCTATAGAGATTTTGTTGATACTTTTGTCTTGAGAATCAATTTGGGAAGAAGTGACATTTAAGCCTTAGCTAAGAAAGTATACAGCTTTCTACTCTGACTTCTGAGTGGAAGAAGATTACTCAAAGATGGAACTCAACGGAAGGGAAGGCAATTTCACCCAGGTTGACCAAACAAGGTAGCAGTGAGGCTTTGGGGATTGCTTGGGTAAGGTTTTGTGTCAAAATCTTTCTTCATTATCTACTGCTTCACTGAAATGCTTGGTGTCTTGTAGCTATGTTAAATGGTTGTACCAAGAGCATAATGCAGTGAAATTAGTTTTAAATAATTTGGTGCCTAAAATTTTGTACCTTTTCTTTTATCCTTTCTATTTTGACCAAAATTTGTTAATGATACATTGAGAAAAGGAAATAAATTTGGGAAATAGCCTGAAACCTAATTGGTTGACCTCATGGGAAAAAATAGTAAATTATACAAAATATCATGAATTGGGTTTGGAACATAGCATTTAATTGATTATTAAAATGGGTTAATTTTTTGAAAAATGTATAATACTATGAAATACTGTATACTTCTTGGTTGGACTTCTTATAGTCTCTGAAATAAACTTTTTTCAATAGGTCTAAAATTAAACACTGGTTAATTAACCCATGGTTAATTTCATGGGTTAACTGGATTGGGTTAAAGAATGCCCAGACAATTGTTAAAACATTATCACTGGGTCTGTTTGTGAGAGTGTTTTTAGAAGAGATTAGCATTTGATTCTGTAGACTGAGAAAAGAAGATCTGCCCTCACCAATGTGAGTAGGCATCATTCAATCTCTTGAGGGTCAAATAGAACCAAAAGGCAGAGGAAGGGCAAATTTTCTCTCCTCTTAAGCTGGGGCATCCATCTCCTCTTGCCCTCAGAGCTCCAAGTTTTCTGACCTTTCACTCCAGGACTAACATCAGCACTTCCACCACCACCTCTAACCCCTGTGGTTTTTAGACCTTTGGTCTGAGAATGGGAAAAATGCAACTGGCTCCCCTGGTTCTCGGGGCTTGGGATTCAGACTGAATGACACCACCAGCTTTCCTGGTTCTCCAGCTTGCAGCTAAGAGTTGAATAGACTGTGTTCTTACAGTGTAACAAAACTAATTTCTTACACCAAAGAAATAAGGTAAAATTCAGATAATCCTAAATGCCAATCATCTCCAGTTTGTGGGTTTTCTCAATGAGCCAATTGAGAAAGCCCAACAATCTCTTTTTTATCTATATCTATATCTATCTATTTGTCGGTTTATATATCTAATCTTATTTAAATTTGATACACAGCCTTTGAACAACATAAATTTAAACTGCATGGGTCTACTTATATGTTGGGATTTTTTTCAATACATATATTGGAAAATATTTTGGAAATTTGGGACTTTGTTTTTTTATTTCGGTAGATTTAGGGGATACAAGTTGAGTTTTGTTACATGGCTATGTTGCATAGTGGTGAAGTCTGGACTTTTAGTGAACTCATCCCCCAAATAGTGTACATTGTACCCAATAGATAGTTTTCCATCTCTCCCTCCTCCTTTTGCATGGCCCTCTGTTGAGTCCCCAGTGTTCATTATACCATTCTGTATGACCATGCATAGCCATAGCTTAGCTCCAACTAATAAGTGAGAACATGTGGTATTTGGTTTTTCATTCCTGAATTACTTCATTTAGGATAATGGGCTTCAGTTCTATTCAAGTTGCTACAAAAGACATTATTTCGTTCTTTTTTTTTTTTTTTTTTAATGAAGAGTACTCCATGGTGTGCGTGTGTGTGTGTGTGTCTCACATTATTTTTATTCACTCATCAGTTGATTGACAGTTAGGATGATTCCATAACTTTGCTATCGTGAATTGTGCCCTGATAAATATACAAGTGCATGTATCTTTTAGATTTTTGGGGGGAGAGAGGGATAGATGCTCAATAGTGGGATTGATGCTGAGCAGTGGGATTACAGAAGCAAATGCTAGATCTACTTTCAGTTCTTTTCTAAATCTCCATATTGATTTATATACAGGTTGTACTAATTTATATTAACACCAGCACTCCCTTTTAACCACATCTGTGCCAACATCTACTGTTTTATGACTTTTAAATAATGGCCATTCTGATTGGAGTAAGATGGTATCTCAAGGTGGTTTTAATTTGCACATCTTTGATGATAAGTGCTTTGGGTATATCTAAAACATAATAAATACTTGAGAACTGTAGCTAGTTTAATTATTAAAAAAAATCTATAGTTGTTTCAGAAAATTTGGAGTACAGAAATGCATAAAGAAGTGCATAAAGATATACCTATGTTATTTACAAATAATGACTAAACATATGACATCATTATTGATAATTATCAATATATACATAAGTCATTGATCAATTGCTATGCCAGGATCTCTACTAGAAGAATTTGGTTGTATTAATTCATTTAATCCCACAGTACATACTTGAAATGGATACTATTACATATGTATTTTATGGATGAGAAAATGGAAACATGGAAAGGTTAAGTAGCTTTTTCAGAGCTCATAGATAGTTGAGTCCAGCTTTAAATGTGGGCAACTTGGATCTAGAGGACAGAATCTCCAAAGACTCCTAATTTCTGCAATATGTTAAGTATAATTGACATAATACAACAGTGTATATAATCTTTACTTTAAAATATTAAATTTTACACTAAAATATGTCACTGTCAATAAGTGCGAAAAATATATTTTTGCAATGACAGTAAATATTTCATTAGTTGAATATGCCTTGTTATTTCAAAATATTCTATTATTGAAGATATGTCATCTATTTTTAATTATAAAAATAGCCTTTCATTGTACATCTACATTGATAGATTGCTCACAGCTTCTTAAAGTGTTTGCTCCAGAAATAAATTTAAATCTCAGTTCTCAGTCGGGTGAGGTGACTCACACCTGTAATCCTAGCACTATGGGATGCAGAGGAGGGAGCGTTGCTTGAGGTCAGGTGTTCAAGACCAGCCTGAGCAAGAGTGAGACCTGGTCTCTACTAAAAGTAGAAAAATTAGCCTGGTGCACTAGCATGCACCTGTGGTCTCAGATACTTGGGAGGCTGAGGCAAGAGGATCGCTTGAGCCCAGGAGTTTGATGTTGCAGTGAGCTATGATGATGGCACTGCACTCTACCCAGGGCAACAGAGCCAGACTCTATCTTGAAAAATAAAAAAAATAAATAATAAGTAAATAAACATATATATATATAAATTTCACTTCTCATAAATAATTGTTAAGCTAGTGTAAATTTTAGAAGAGTTTATCAAATATTGTATAAAGGTAATGTAAAGATGATGTAAAGGTAAGCTTTAAGATTTATAAAACTTATTAAACACTCAAATACAGTTGACCCTTGAATAACACTGGCTTACATGGACATTGAATATAATCTTGTTTTCTACTGATCTTGCTCTTTTATTTTATACCTATATTAGCTCTCCATAAATATATCAGTCTCAGGGAGAACCTTATCAAATAAGGTATGGGCCAACTGCATAGGTCTACTTATATGTGAGTTTTTTTCAATAAATATATTGGAAAAATTTTTTGAGATTTGTGACAATTTGAAAGAAACTCACAGAAAAACTGTGTAGCTTAGAAGTATAGAAAAAAAAAGAAGAAGAAAACATTAGGTATGTCATGAATGCATAAAATATATGTAAATACTAGTCTATTTTATCATTTATTACCATAAATTATGACTTCATAGTATTTATGACATAGCTAATCAAAGAAATCATGAAAGAGATTGTGGGTATGGCCAAAAAGGTGAAGAAAGGAGAGGGTGAAATATTTCAAAATATGGATCTTGGAGAAATTCAAGATTCACACTAGAAGAATCAACAGAAGACAACTAGATGGAGACAAGTGCTTCTGAACCAGTTCCAGATAATGAGGAAGAAGGCATACAGGAAACAGCGCCAGAAAACAAATTAACATTAGACAATCTGGCAGCAGGCTTCTGATTATGCCAGACTGTTTTTGACATTTTTTTTTTTTTAAAGCATGGACCTTTCTATGGTACAGGCACTGAAACTAAAGCAAACACTGGAAAACAAAGATTGGTACTGTATAGAAACATTTTTATAGAAATGAAAAAGCAAAAAAGTCAGACAGAAATTATGATGTATTTCTGTAAAGTGACACCAAATGTACCTACTTCTCCTGCCTCTTCTTTCACTTCTTCCACCTCTTCAACCTTTGCCACCCCTAAGACAGCAAAACCAAACACTCCCTTTCTTCCTGCTCAGCTACTTAACATGAAGATGAGGAGGATGAAGACCTTCATGATAATCCACTCTGCACAATCAATAATAAATATATTTCCTCTTCCTTACCATTTTCTTAATAACATTTTTTCTGTAGCTCATTTTATTATAAGAATACAAGTATATAATGCATACACAAATGCATGTTAATCAACTGCTTATTATCAGTAAGGCTTCTGGTCAACATTAGGCTATTAGTAGATAACTTTTGGGAGAGTCAAAATTATATATGGATTTATATATATATATATATATATGGATTTTTGCCAGGGAGGGGGTTTGGTAAACAGTGACTGAATGATCCCTAAATTATTCAAGGATCAATTAAATTTTGTGTCATAAATGTATTCTTTCTTTTAGACCACTTTAAAGATAAACACTTTTTATGATCACTTTATCTATTTTAGGTACAAAAAACATTAAAAAGCTTATTTTTAACTTCATTCAGTTCCAATTTACCAATAAATTAAGGAAAAAGCAATAGGAGATAAGTCTGGAAAGGTAATCTGACAGCCAGATTTAGAAGAGAGGAGAATCTGGCAGCATGTGGACCAGCTAGAGTTAAATAATTATCTAATCATATAGTAATGAAAACATGAACTATGGTAGCGGCGGTGAAAATGCATGATTAGAAGCAGAATAACCTGGGTAAAATAATTGAACTAGTTAAAGCTGATAGGTGGAGGAAATGGGAAATAAGGGCAAACAGAAAAAGCAAAATAAAACAAGAAGAAATGACATTAATTCCAATGTTTCAGCTGAGAAGAATGGAATAATAGTGATGTCAAGGAATACCACTTTTGAGAGTGATTCTCACAAAATAAAGCTTACCTGCACATTGAATGTAATCCTCTTTTCTACTTACCATTTTCTTTCATTTTCTACGTATGCTAGCTCTTTATAAATATATCCATCGTAGGGAGAACTTTGTGAAATAATCTTATGAAAATAATTTCAAATATTTTTAAGTGTGCAAAGGTAGACCTACATGGAATTATAATTCTGTTTTATAAATAAATATGTACCAAAAAGAACCAGAAAAAATTCTTCCACCCTAAGTATTTAATCTCACAATAGATCTTTAAAATATCACCCAATATATTTCTGGGATACATCTCACTGTCAGTTCATGTGTTGTAAGAGAATGTAAATTAATTACCACATAATCCTACATAACAGTTGATTGGCAAGATAAATATGCTTTGAATGACATATAGAAAATTTAAATATTGTAACTATAGCTTCTTTTCTACTGAAAGATTGGGGGATACATATGTCTTTCTCAGTGATTTGGAGATGCCATCATTTCTTAATATTCCTTTTTGATTCGTTATTTTTAATATCATCTTTGAAAGTAAAAATATTTTTTATTTCCACAGTTAGATGGCAAGTTTATAATGTTCATATATTTGTGATTCCAAGCACTAGAATACAATATTGAAGATGTAGGGTGGACAGAATTGGAGAATTGTCTAAAATTATCTCATGTCATTTATACACAAATCTACCCTGAAGCAAGTTTCTAAGCCATGAAATGTTATAACCCTCATTCAATATATGGATGGACATTTCAGACATTGTCACAGCCCTGGAGTGCATCATATTCTGTCATTCTACTTACTTTTCCCTGCTCCTCACTAACCCCCCACCTTAGCTACATATCTATATACAGGCTCTTCACATGTTATGTGGCCAATGGCATTCTCTTACACCTCTCACTGTTAGATTTCCATTGGAAACCTTCATTTTATAGTTTGGTGTTCCACTTTGATCAATGATAAAAATTTGTACTACAGTAAAGATTCTAGTGTAGGTATCTTTTTGATAAAATGACTGTTTTTCCTTTGGGTAAGTACCCAGTAACAGAATTGCTGGATCAAATGGCAGCTCTACTTTCAGTTCATTGAGGAATCTCCGTACTATTTTCCATAGAGGTTGTACTAGTTTGCAGTTCCACCAACATTGTATAAGTGTTCCTTTCTCTCTGCAGCCATGCAAGCATCAAAGTTTTGGAACTTTTTGATAAAAGCCATTCTCCCTGTGGTTAGGTGATATCTCATTGTGGTTTTCATTTGAATTTCTCTGATGATTGATTAGTTATGTTGAGCATTTTTTCCTATGTTTATGGGCCATTTATCTATCTTCTTTTGAAAAGCTCTGTTCAAGTCCTTTGCCCCCTTTTTGATGGGGTTGTTTGATTTTTTTTCTTGCTGATATGCTTGAATTCTTTGTAGATTCTGGTTATTAGCCCTTTATTGGATGTATAGCATGTGAATATTTTCTCCCATACTGTAGGTTGTCTATTTGCTCCGCTGATTGTTTCCTTGGCTGTGCAGAAGCTTTTGAATTTAATCAAGTCCCATTTACTTATTTTTGTTGTTGCTGTGATTGCTTTCATACAGTGATATTTTGACCTCCTCTGTCCTCATTTGGATCTCCTTGATTTCCTGCTCTTGCCTGATTGCTCTGGCTAAGTCTTCCAGCACTATGTTTAATAGAAGTGGTGATAGTGGGCACCTTTGTCTGGGGTCTTGGTGTCCTATGTAAAATCATCTGCAAGGCCAGTGTCAAGGAGCTTATTCCCTGTATTTTCTTCTAGGAGTCTTACAAATTCAGGTCTTATGTTTAAGTCTTTAATCCATTTTGAGTTGAGTTTTGTTTATGGTGTAAGGTAAAGGTCCATTTTCTCTTTTTTTGCATGTGTATATGCAGTTTTCCCAACATCACCTATTTATAGAGATTACCCTCCTCTCATAGTGTATTCTTGACAACTTTGTGGAAGATTAGTTGGCCATATATGCTTGGATTTATTTTGGGGCTATCTATTTTGTTACATTGTTCCATGTGTCTGTTTATGTGCTAGTACCATACCAGCAAATGGTCATCCTGAATGTAGACCACCTGAGGGTTCTTCTTTTCTCCAGCATCATGATCAAATGCCCCCTCCTCTTCTCATCCCACAGGGAACAGGTAAAATGGACAAGGAACTGGGGTAGGGGATAGTGAGGAGAAAGCATTATAAATACAATTAACAGAATCAACTCAGGAGGACATGGGGAGTAGAACTGGAAAGGCAGCCAAAGCCTTCCTGCTCTCTGTGGAAACACATATACAGGAATATTGCTAATGTCCAAGTAGAGTAATAATTTGCTTCTGTGCATGTACAAGTTAGCTGGACTAAGACAATGTCCTGGCTTCACAGATTCCCACCCCGTTCTCTTCTGTCTTTATAGTTTCTATTACATCATTGTCCTTAAAATAAGAAACCGATCTTCATACTTCTGTGTCTCTGTGTCTGCCTATGATTGTGCAATCTATGCACTATAACAGTACCCCACTGAGGGGCTAATTGGCTGAAATATACTGTGGCACAATGTCTGTGTGAATACAGGGACATTTGCTTCTTTTCA
This sequence comes from Lepilemur ruficaudatus, assembly GCA_963574885.1. Taxonomy (NCBI): domain Eukaryota; kingdom Metazoa; phylum Chordata; class Mammalia; order Primates; family Lepilemuridae; genus Lepilemur; species Lepilemur ruficaudatus. The sequence continues at coordinate 44,339 of CAUYRT010020905.1, forward strand.
AAAAGACCTCATTCATCTACCCACAAAAGCATCCTCCTGCAGGCTTGTATCCACGAAGAAGGATCACCCTTTTCAAATTTGTTTACAGGTATTCTAGTCGCTGGTGATTTCTGTGCTCATATTGTATATGCATATATTCATGTGTACATACAGATATTTTCATTTGACTAAGAAGGAGCAGAAAAGAGTAAATGCCATTTTTTTGTTCTTCTCTGACTGATGACCTCTAAAAATTCCTGAGTCTCATTTATAATTTGAACCTGTGTGGCCAAGAACTCCACACATGAAGGACACTATACTAGTTGATTTCTATGGTTGCCCCATGAGCATCCTTCTGATTTCTCCTAAGATAAGGCTCCAAGTCCTTGAAGTAGGATATATTACCTCACAGATATATACAAACTATATGTATATGTGTGTATATACGCTATATATGTATATATATGCACTAGACATTAACTGAATGAAAATATATACATATATAACTATATTTTTTCATTAGTTATTTTAATCTAACATATATCTATACTATTTTTAATATTACCTATTAAAGCTTGGGACATGAGAATGGTAGAAATGTAGGATTTTGTCCTATTTTATCTTTAATTTGCCATACCACTTTAAACTATAACCTGTTTTCTGAGTTCAACTGTAAAATAAGCAATACTTGCCTAACTCTTGAAGTGACTGTGGAAATGAAATAGCAAGTGCATAAATTTTGAAAAGTTATATATAGTGTATTAGTACTCTGAACTGGACTTCCAGTCTTACTAATAAATGATATTCATAGACTTTGACCAAATTGAGCATTGACTCCCCAATTCTTAATAATTGTGCATATTAATTTATTCACCCTAAGTACATCTTTTTTTTTTCTTTCCTTTTTCTGATTTATTCTATCCCACTGGATTCCATATCGAGAACAGACACGAAGGTGATGTCTTAGCTGATCTTTTAAATTACATGAAAATGAAAGAGCATATTTCATGCCATTCTCCTTGCACATATACATGCCTCCAGTCTTGAAATAATTTGATTGGATTTTGTGCTAAGCACAGAATGAGGGGAAAAAATCCTCTAGAGAATGACTAAAATTAGGATAGTTGCTACCTTTATTAGGATGTGCAGGTTTTCACTGAAAATCTCTTCATTGCCCTCCAGCGAATAAAACTGCACATAATATATGTTTGCCTGGTTATATTTTGAGTATTAGAAACAGTCACATTTAAAAGTTTAAAGGTGCAGATGTTTAAAGGTACAAACATTTTTAAGTTGCTATTAGTATGACTCTACCTTGACTCCAAAGTGAAATCTACAGCTCACAAAAGAAACATCAATCCAGTTGCATAGTCATTATAAATAAATCATATTGAGTGTCAGATTTTATAAAGCAAAATGGCTGCTAAACAGGAATTTATTATTGGACACTGTAAAATGTCAGCTATCATATTTACTTTATGGAAATACAGTAATGTATGTAAATGTATGACAAATTTATCATACCTTAAATTTATAGTTTCTTTGTAATTATAATGCTAACTTAAAGATGGCTTCCTGTCCATTAGCTTTTAATTGCTAATAAAGAATTTTTCTATATTGCTTTTTAAATAAAATTTATTTTCTATTCAGTAGTCTCCATTTTTTTATTAAAACTGTGATTTGAAACTTACATTAATATTTTACTATTAAAATTTTCTCATATTTGTCTTTCCCTTCAGTTATCTTGCTTCTCTAACCCTACTAGGACCCTGAATACATAGAAACAATTATGTTCTAGTGTTATGTTCCAATGCAGTAATATTAATATAATGGTTGTAAGTCTTTACAAAATATTTTAAACCCTGCTAGTTCAATTTTTTTTCCCTGTGAGCCATGACTTGTATCTTTCACTTTTCTTTTGATAATAAAGATTATTTATTTTATTTCAGTGAACTTTAACTAGCCAACATGAACAATGATAATGCATCATTGTTAATGTATTTATTATAAACAAAACCCTTCATTTAAATGAATGAGTTTGTTTTTTTGTTATTTCACTAGGGATCTTAGCTTCATTATTTACAAATCATAAATTTATATGCAGAGTGCTAAGAAAATTTTTGTTATTGGAGATTGTGATGAAGTCTTTTTTTAGAGTTACTAACGTGATTTTTTTCATTTTTTCGAATGTTTTAAGGTATTTTGTGAAAATAAATCTTTTAAGAATGTACTCTTTCAAGAAAGAAAAATTTAAAATTTCTCTATTTCTAATGATTCAGGGGAGAGAGAATATAGGAAATGTAATCAAACCATTATTCAAAACTGTTTCGTAGGATTATCTCACCCATAATTTTCGGATAACTGCTAAATAATTTAAAATTCATCCATTTAAATGTATGTCTATATTAGGGTAAAGAGATTCACAATGTAAAATGGCCCAAATGCAAGTTTGTTTCTTATGCAATAGATAAAAGTGGATGTTCTCCACGATATTGTGAAGCTTCAAATAATTAGTTTTCTTTTGAAATTTTCAATATCAATTCAGTTTGATATTTGATTATTATTAAATTTTAGCACCCAAATTAATTAAAATTGTCACTGCCTATTTGTCATTTTTTAAGTATTATGATAATGCATTTTATTTTTCTATCCAAATTTCCTTGGTGTATAATGTGATTTTCTTTTCTTGTTAAAAGTAGTGGCAGCATTGTAAAATTGATTCAAAGAACTTGCATATGTGTGAAGAAATAAGAAATATTTGAACATAAACAGCATGTAAGACACTGGTAAATCATTCCATGAATTAGCCAGATAGCAACTATTTTTTGTTCTCCCTGGTGTATAAACTATAAAGCATATTATTCTGTGGTGCACTAGAGGAAATAAAAAAAAAACTTATATATTCTAATTTACGGGAAAAATAAACTCAGATAATGTGAAAAATATCTCCTTTGACTAAGAATGTGATACTGGCAAAAGGATAATTTCTTAAATGAATTATTATGTAGGGACTATTTTAATTCATTTCCTCAAATAGCTAGTATTTATACCAGTAAAACTATATTTTCTTGAAATATTTAAAAAAACCAAAAACTATATATTAAAACATAGACAGGATGGAAGAAAGCAAGCAGGAAGAAGCACACAGGGAAGAAAGGACTAAGGGAGAAAAAAAGAAAATAAAGACTTATTCAATACATCATTAAAAAGCTGTGAGGTGCCCCTAGTTGTGCTTATAAAATCATCAAATAGTAATGCTCAATTAAAGGTTTCTTTTTGTGTATCTACTTTTAATAGGATGCACTCAAAATAGATTTTGCTCTTATATAACACCAAAATCATAAGCACATGATTTGTTTGTTCACTTAATGGAATTAATCTATTCTACACCACTAAAGGGTTTTAGAAATGACGGAAAACTACAGAACTCTCCCCCAAAAACTTTTTTTTTTTAATTGGGGGAAAACTACAAAGCATTTATAGTACAATGTTTACAGTCACAATTTGTAGTGAGCTGATTTCCCAAAATGTATTACCACTCAAGTTGACTTATCTTGTTACATTCAAAAACCTACTCTGTCAGAGTAGTCCAGAGAGTACATACAAAGTGCTCCAACTGTATCTACGTACAACCAACACTCCATTTTAAGTGTGCGATTAAATGATTTTCAGTGAATTTACCGAGGTGTACAGTTAATCACATCAGTAAATCAGTTTTAGAGGAATTCCTTTCCCCTATTGAGACCCCTAATTCCGCTCCCCAACTACTTTTCAAGCATATCCCACCCCTCCACAGTGCCCACCACGTCGCTCAGACGTGTGGGTTTACCTCCCACCCCCCAATTCCCTAGTGATCGCTCCCACCATTTGAGCACCATAGTGTTAATCAGTGAAAGCTGACTTTTTCAAGAAAGGCATCCTTTTTATTTTAAAGCTGTCAAATATACATTACTCTCCCCTTCCCAATATTTTATTATAAAGTGATTTTTACATATGGAAAAGTTAAAAGAAAAAGTAGATGGTGAACACACATATACTGAGACTCTACAATCCGCATATTGCTATTTTTGCTTTATTATATATATCATTATATAAATTATACAAGTGTATACTTATTTATAGATATATATGTGCCCATCCTTTTATTCATCCATCATTTCATCTTATTTTTGATGCTTTGCATCATTTTATACAATAGGAATAGAATTACCAGTATGTGTGTATTAATATTTTGACATCAACTAGAAAAATTATAAAGAATATTTTGTATATTTCAGCAAGTGTTCCTTATAAAGGATTGTATTAGTTTCCTATTGCTGCTGTAAAAAATTACCACTAACTTCGTGGCTTAAAACAACACAAATCTTTTATTTTATGGTTCTGGAAGTCAGAAATCTGAAGTGAGTCCTACAGGCTAAAATCAAGGTTCAGCAGAGCTGTGTTCCTTCTGAAGGCTTTAGATGAGAATCTGTTGCCTTGCCTTTTCCAGCTTCTCTTTTTATTTTGAGACAGAGTCTCACTCTGTTGCCTGGGCTAGAGTGCCATGGCGTCAGCCCAGCTCACAGTAACCTCAAACTCCTGGGCTCAGGTGAACCTCCTGCCTCAGCCTCCTGAGTAGCTGGGATTATAGTCATGAATCACCAGACCCGGCCCCTTTTCTAGCTGCTGAAGGACCTGTTCATTCCTTGGCTCATGGTTCCATCTTCAAAGTGTATCATTCCAATCTTTGCTTCCATTCTTAAATCTTTTCTCTCTAATGTTGATCCTCCTGCCTCCCTGTTAAAAGGGCCCTCGTGATTTCACTAGGCCCACCCAGATCATCCAGGATGACCTTCCTGTTTCAAGCTCCTTAACATAATCACATCTGTGAAGTCCCTTTGTCTTATAAGGTAACATAGTCACAGATCCTGAGTATTAGACATCTTTGGGAAGCCAATGTTTAGTTTACCATAGAATACTGTGGTCTTTACTATGTGTTTTGCTATTAGTATCTCTTAGTACTAGGAGAAAACTTACGCTGAGTTTAATTCTTTGTCTGTTTGATCCATTCCGTGAAATAAGTAAAGCTCTCTTATGAATGGCTTTTACCGTAAGACGACAAAAGCATCAGCAGTCTACCACACTTCATGATCACAAGGCTGCACTGTTATTTTGTGTACTAATAAATAAGAAAAAATAAAGTAATCCCAATTAAACTGATTCACTGCTTAATGTGAGATGCATTCCAACTTGATGCATATTAAAATGTGATAAAATATGTGTCTTGAAACAGATAAAATATTTGATACTGTTTTTTTCAGTGGACTACATAGCACAGAGATGACCCAAGCAATTCCTTCTTTTTCTATTAATAATGTGACTATTACAAAGTTCCTATTTGCTATGGTTGGAATAGTTCTGTTCCCTCCAAAATTCACATGTTGGAAACTGAATTCCCAATACAACAGTGCAGGGAGGAGGGGCCTTTTGGGAGGTGTTTAGGTCATGAGGGTAGAGCCCACATGAATAGATTAATGCTGCTATGAAAAGGGCTTTGGGCCCTTTTCTCTTTTCTTCTAGAGTTCATCCTTTCTTGCCCTTCTGCCTTCTGCCATGTGAGGACACAGCAAGGAAGCCCATACCAGATGCTGGCACCTTGATCTTGGACTTCTTGGCCTCCAGAACTGTGGGAAATAAATTTCTGTTCTTTATAAATTAATCCATCTGTGGTATGTTGTTATATAACACAAACAAACTAAGACACTATTTCAGGTAGGAAAACCTGGTCTATTAAAACACAGCATTGAAAGAAATACCCCACATGACTTAGAGCTTGCAATGACTGAATGTATGCACATTTCCACTTTAGGTTATATTTAGCAATTTCCTTTATTCCAGTACTCTGGATACTAAAAGTAAAAATCCTTGTTCAGGTAAGGCCACGTCTTTTGAAGATGGACCTATTATTTTGTACCTCCCAGTGTTAAAATGACAGTACAGTCATCTACAGCATGCATTAGATACCTAAAGGGCACCAAAGTAATTAAGTTTATATTATTTAACTGGAGTTTCCAGAGCTTTGGGTTGACAGTTACTTCATAGCCAGGATGGATAGAAATGGAAATGGAAACACTACTTTCTTTAAATAAAAAAAGCAAATAGGCTGCATCTTGACTGTCCTTATCTGTATTTCACCTTTATTGTCTCAGGAGCAATTCTTCCAGCACACAGCACAAGCCCTTGTGTTTTCATTATTTTCTGCCAACAGTCTCTCTTTTCCCTGGGAGAAACATCTAAAGTTAATGAAGAGATAAAACCTGTGTTCTTCGAGCTGTTTTTTTTTTCTTCAGATTTTTCAATATTCAATTAAGAAAGGGCAAAAGTTGCAGACCACCTTAGAGGAACACTGTCAGAATACTCTGATTTTTCCCCCCTCCTTATACTGGTAATTTCTCAACTCGGATGTGAAATGAAACCTTACATTGCTTAGTTAGGCTGTGAAACAGTGGTAATGCTTTAGAATTCCAGAAAAACTTGGAAAAAAACATTCTCAATTCTCAGACCTCTACTCTGTAGCAGGCTTCCCTACATTTAAGAATATGTTTTTGAAAATTCCTTTTAGCAGGAAGTACAGCTTAAGGCCATATATTTTCTTGTCTACCGCAGTGAATAGCATGGCTTGAGATGTTGGTCTCTTATAAGTAAGGGCCTCCTGGGGTCAGAAAATGAAGCTTTGTTTCCTAGCCCAACCAGGAGGAAGGAGAATCATAGAATGTGTAAACTAGTGAGAGCTGTAGAATTATTCTAGTCCCAAATCCTTAATTTTACAGATTAAGTACCATATCAGAAATGGGACTGTAGATCAATTTTTCCAGTTTTGGGGTAAATTGTCACCTATTTATTGCTTTTTTTCCCCCCAAAGGTTTTGTGTATACAGAGCTAAGCTAATTTGTAACTCTAAATTAAGGCCATTACCCAGAATGAATTCAAGCCATCAGACACACTGAAGCAGGGTTTGTTTACTTATTTTGAACTTCCCAGAGGAAAACGTCAGCTGCAGAAATTTCACTAGCTGAGAGCTGTATGCAGCCGAGTTGAAAGCACTTATTATTTAGGAAGGATATACAAATAACTTCTATGAAAAATGATATTTTTTTTACCCTAGAATTTATGCTGATATGAGATTAAAGAAATTTATTTGGCCTGTGGAACTTTATGGTTTCAAATGCAAATATCCTTCTACTTGCTAAAAAGCAAAATATATTTTCAAAGACCTGGGCTTTTGTGTCCAAGAAGTTCAGATCCCAAACAAAAGGGATGTGGGTAGCTTAGGTCCTTCCTGGGTTAGAGTAATGTGTTGGTGAGCCCTTGTCCTTTCTGTTTTGATAGTAGAAATTCCTAGGAATCATCTCTCACATTATAACAGTGTGATGAAAACAAATTAAAAATTTGCAGATTAAACATCTTTTTTAAAGAATCCTAGAGTACATTTGCTAAACTTATTGCCCCTCTGCAATAAATGTGACCATAATATTCACATGTGAGTCACACTCCAAGGCACATCCAGCTTATAGACTGCCCTGTGGCCAATAGAGGCAGAAAGTACGGCACTTACAAATTCCTAGCAAGCAGTTGTCACTCCTATTCTTTCTCTCCTAGTCAAGAAAGCACATTGAATATTAAGTACGTGAGAGTGTTGGGGGAAATCATTGGCTTTATTATAATTTATTTTACAAAACCATTCCCAAGCTTTGATATTTTATTATAAAGCATACTTGATATCAGGAAGCTGAGGCAGGGGGATTGCTTGAGCCCAGGAGTCTGAGGTTGCAGTACAGTGAGCTATGATGACACCACTGGGTGGTGGTGAGCTAGACCCTTTCTAACAAAAAAAAAAAAAAAAAAATACTTGATACCTGACAGAAACAAATAACAAATAAAATATTACTGAGCACAGCTTTTCTGCAGCATTCACTGATTTGATCATGAAAAAGGTTGGGAATGAAAACAGTAGGTTTTGTTCCATTTTTCTTTTAATGCTCTTATTTTTTTAATAGCTAACATAGTATTCAAAAATCAGAATGATATAAAAAGATATATACTGAGAAGTCTCATTCCCAAATCTATTCTCATCAACTATTGTCTTTCTTTACTCTTTTGGTAATCATTTGTTTTCAGTTTCTTACTTGTGTTCATGTAAGTACAAACATATGCAAATATATAGTCTTACTTTCCCCCTTTCTTTCACAAATCAAAGCTACTATATTCACTGTTGTGCACTATGCTTTTTTAAATTTAACAAGCTATCCTAGAATACTTTCTATATCACTATATCACATACTGTGATGTATCACTACACAGAATGAACATACATACATATATTCTCTTTTATAGCTACATAGTCTACACCATGAGTTATTTAATTGGTCCAATATTGATGGACACGAGATAATTCTAATTTTTTGGTTTTATAAACAATGTTGCAACAAATAACCTTGTATATATGTTATTTTGTATGAGTGATATAAATATATTCTTTTTAAAAAGAAAGTGTTTTGAATAATGGAATAATGTGGACTTTTAAGTCCAAGAAGTTCAGAATCTAAAAAAAAAAAAAAAGAAATTTTGGCAGCCCAAGCCCTTTTTGGGTTCAGAATAGGATAAGCTACCCGAAGTGCGATTGCTGGTTCAAAGGTAAATAAATTTGCAATTTTTACATATTGCAAAATTTCCTTCCTTCAAGTTGTACCAGTAACATAGAAGTTTAGAGTTTTCAAACTTTCACATTTGGCCAATCTGATGGGTAAAAAACAGTATCTTGGTATACTTTTCATTTGCATTTTTCTTGTTCTGAATGAGGTTATGCATCTTTTTATATGTTGGTTTAAGAACCAGTTATATTTTCTGTCCTGTGAACTAGCTGTTCATAACCTATGCCTATTTTTATTGATGGTCATGTTTTTGTTGAGTTCAAGGAGCTCTGTACCTATAGGGAGATCAGCTGTTTGTGCAATGACAAATATTCTTTTCCAGTGTGTTTGTTCAATTAATTTGCCTGTAGTGTGACTTAACCATGTTTAATTCAGATGCTCTTCTTTGCAGGGACTCCAGTGTTTCCTAATTTCTCCCTTTGTTCTGGACCCCATGAGCACCAACCTCCTGCATCAGGAACCTTCTCTCTCTATCTTAAATCTCTCTGTAGGTACTAAGAGTTTCTGAGGCACCCTTAGGGCATAAGCATATTTATGTATCTCCTAGCTTAACCACGTAAAATATCTTTCCTTTATCTTTCATTTCTGTTACCTCTCTGTATTCTTTCTTTTATAGCCAAGTTTCTTCAAAAGAAAAATTTTCACTCCATGTCTCCAGTTTTTTCCCCCCACAGCTCTGAGCTTGGCTTGCCCTTTTACACACTCAATTCTATGAATTTACCAATAGCTCCTTAGTTTTCAAATGATTGTATACTCCAGCCTCCCATCCTCCTTAATCTCTCTTGTAGAATTTGACACTTCAATTGCTTTTGAAATTATTTCCTTCTTTGGCTGTTTTCATGCTATTCTCCTGTCAGTATTCTTTAATTATTTTACTCACCCCATCTTCTTCTTTGTTGTCCTTATGGCACATGCTCAACCATTTGACTACTACCTGTCAGTCAAAGACTCCAAAAGCTAAGTCTACAACCCAGACCCCTGGCTTCCAAGATCCAGGTACGCACATCCAAATTCCTCCTGATGCATAGGTCACAGACACCTCTCACATGCATGCTCAAAATTATCTCCCACTCATATGTCTTCTCTGTTCCTATAAGTGAATAGCTCAGTCACCCAGCTAATTGCTCAAGCCAGAGATACAGAAGCAACCCGAAGTGTCCCCCTTTACTCTGGTTGTCATTTAGACTTTCTCTATTAACTTTCTCATCATTGTACCTCTTAAACATTTTCACTGTTACTAGCACTACAAATCTTCTTACCAAGTTTATTTAAATGGTCTCCTAACTAGTCTACTGTCTCCAGGATTACTTTCCTACAAATTCTTCTTTACAACATTGTTAGAATGATCATTATTCTATGTTTATGTTACTACTCTACTCACATTTTTGTAGTACTTCCAAATAGCTTTTAGAACAAAATTAACACTTTTGGGGTTAGCCTATGAGGCTGTCCATACTCTGCCCTCACCTGTGTCTTCAGCCTCATTCTGAAGTGGCCATATAGTAGACCTGGGCTTGGATCACGGACTTTGGAATTGGCCAGAGGTGTGAATTGCTGCTTTGCCATTTATTGGCTTTGTCACCTTGGACGAGTTACTTAACCTGTCTAAGAGAGTTCTTTCATCTCATAAAGTCAAAACAAAAATAGTGTTTCCCTCTCAGGGTTATGGTAAGGAAACAATAAAGAAATTCTTATAAAGCAATGACCGCAATCCTGTGTCAGTCACATGGTAAATCCTCAATGAACACGTACATGGATAGTACTAATGGCAATTCCGAACCTTCTCGTATCACAGTCTCCTTGGGCTAATAAATAATGCTGCTCCAGCCCTCTCAAATTGCCAGAAGGAAAACATGATTGGCTCATGCCTTCATTTCCCTGCCCAAAATATGTTCTCCTTCCTCTGCCTCTCTCCACCCACTCACTTCTGTTTCTCAGATTACATGGATCTAGTTACCTAACACCTTTGCATTTTGTGTACTAATTTGTAAAATGGGGTCTGAAATGTTCCCCACCTCATAGGGTTATGATAAGGATTAAACGGGAAAATAAACACACAATACTGGCAATTAGCTACCCTTTCATATTTCCCCATCTTTTGCCTCTTCTTTCTTAATATTTTAATTATTATTAATGCTATTATTACTGCTAATGGTACTCAAACTTTTGTCCTATTATCTTCTTCACTGGAAAGTTGTTCCTGGCAAAGACTCGCTGACAATGATTCTGCTTTCAAGGAATGTAAGTCTAGTGGATAAAACAAACAAGAGAACTAATCATTCCTATAAAGTGTGAAAAGTTCTAGGTTAGAGATAAGCCATGGAGGGTAGAGGAAAGCGCTGTTAAGGCTAGCAATACATCTGGCACATAGTAGGTGTTCAATAAATGTCTGTGGAAGGACTGTTGATAAACTGGTAATTACCGTGATAACAATGTATGTCAAAGGAATGTAATATACATAACATTACATATGGTCATTTAAAAAATCTACTTAATTTCTGCAATGGTAAGATGTGCTAGTTTTGGTCTTTATAACTATGTTTCATACTATTGGTTGTGGGGGATATTTTAGAGGAAGTGTAAACTGTTTTTTCTCTCTTTTCGTAAAATTAAAATAATTCCATCCGTTGTCATCAGAACCATTGGGTTTATGATAATGGTTGACAAGTTAAGCAACCAGATTTTTTTCTATCATCCCTTAAAGAATTTTTTTAGTCCTGGAGTTAGTTTTAAAAAATCATTAATTCTGTAATTTGTTAGAGCAAGATGTTTTATATTATCTTGACTGAATGGAATTTCTTCTTCCACTCACCATGTCCTTTATAATCATCCACTTTTCATGTCACTAGATCAAGAAAACAAAAGACACTCTACAGCAAAGGCTCTCAGAATATCTCATAAACAGGATCTCATGAAAACCAAATAAATTGGAAGAAAAAAGAGGCATATATATAAATGCTCTAAAGCTGCTTGAATTTCTTTTTAAATCCTAGGGTTTATTTTCATGTCTGTAATGTAATATAGACAGATAAATAAGGTTTTCTGACCATGGCTTTATTGTTATTTTACATTTCCCAGCACTTACAAGCATAATCTGTATGTTGATAATTTATCTTTGAAGTGTAAATCATTCAATATTTTCCTGGTAGAAATCATATGGTTTAGAGTCACAAGAAAGTCACATCAGTATTCCATCTTTATAATGCACAACTGGGGTTTATTATTCCATTGACCTATGGAGACACTTTAGAGAATTAATGTACTGTACTGCATATGTTTTATACTAAGTTTGACATGTATAAATATTCTGAAAAATTCTCATTTAGTTAGCTGGATCATTTAACAGATTTAGCAATAATGATAATCTTTTTGGTAAATATTGTCAATATTGGCTAAACATTTGTTTAAATCTTTGTTAAATATGTATGCAATTTGTATATACTGATATACTAAAGAAAGATCAAAGCAAGAATATTTCTGTAATAGATTATTTTGTCTCTTTTTAACTATATCTTCAATTTCCGGTATACATGAAGGGATTTCTATCTTCCTTAATTTCTAGGATTCTATTAAATATCTTGACCCAGAACTGAAATCAAATATGATGCCAGGGACTGCATCATATTAATATTTAATGTTGGATTGCAGTTCAGAAACAAATTTGATCCTTGGCTTCACATTCAAATGGTAGTGGCTTCCTTTCTAAAGCTTAATATGAAGAATCACACAATCTCTCTGAGTTGAAGAAACCAATATTCCAAAGAAAGTAGAGCTCTCCTCTTTGTGTTTTTTTTAAAGTAATCTTACCACATTTTTATTTATTAATTAATTATTATTATTTTTTAAGATAGCATGTCTCTCTGTCACCTTGGCTAGAGTGCAGTGGCATCATCATAGCTCAATGTAGCCTCCAGTTTCTGGGCTCAAGGGAACCTCCTGTCTCATCTTCCCAAGTAGCTGGGACTACAGTTGCACACCGCCATGCCCAGCTGATTTTTTTATTTTTTGTAAAGACAGGTTCTCACTATTGCCCCTTCTGGTCTTGAACTCCTGGGCTCAAGTGATCCTCCCACCTTAGCCACCCAAAATGCTAGGATTACAGGTGTAAGCCACCATGCCTAGCCCAAAGTGCTTTCGCATTGTTTAGAAATTAAAAATAAAAAAATTAAAAATAAAATGGAATTATGATTTCCCCTCTATATCCAAATAAGAAAAAAAGAGAAAAAAAATCTAAATCTCCTTATTACTTCCCAGTTCTAAAATGCCAAAGTTAGGTAAGAACAATATATGTAACATTCCAAAATGGGGTGTCAGAGCGAGAATAGTAATTTGGCATTGAAGCAATGTGCTGAAAAATGGCAAAACTTTCAGGTGTGTGTATGCATGTGCGTGTGTTTTTAAAGCTACCAGGTCCAATCTAAAATGTCACCTCTCCTTAATATTGCCAAGAGGTTAACAATGGGACTAGATTTTAAATAAAGGAAAGAATCTTCTTAGGTGTTGCTATGGTCTAATTGTTGGTATCCTCTCAAAATCTGCATGTTGGAACTTAATCTCCTCTTAGCAGTATTAGGAGGAGAGACTCTGGGGAGGCTCTGCCCTCATGAATGGAATTAGGGCCTTGTAAAGGGAACTTGCTTGTCCCTCCTGCCCCTTCTGCTCAGTGGGGACACAGTGTTTGTTCCTTTTGCTATGTGAAAATACAGCAAGAAGATGCCATCTATGCAGCAAAGAGCGAGCTCTTACCAGACACAGACCCTGCTGTTGCCTTGCTCTGGGACTTCCCAGCCTCCAGAACCATAAAAATAAATTTCCATTATTTATAAATTACCCAGTCTAAGGTATTTTCTTAGAGCAGCCAGTATAGACTAAGAGAGGTATCAAGTCTTAAGTCAAATCTTTAGTAATAAGTTTGTAGTATAGTCATGCTGCTTGGGAGGTTATAATAATTAGTATCTTATTAATAATAGCTCAGAAACTACCTATAACTGAATTCTTTTTGGCAGAATTCTAGCTTTTATCTCATAAGAGTACATTATATAGCACAGGTGAGGGTGAGTAACTCCTTAGCAACAGGAACATGTCTTTTCTTTTCTTTTGAAAGTTAAAAAGTTTCATAGTTTGAACTAAATTGCTTGAGAGCTCTATACATCATGGTAATATAATAAATAATTTGGATGTAGCTGATATGAGGATATGAGCACAGAACATAAAAATTCTAGAATCTGTTTCTCATAGTAGGGGCCTATCAATTCTTGCTATAAAGATGTGAGGCTACAGGATATCCTTATAAAAACCTTTTTTTCTGTTGGTTTTCAAAGGAATTTTTGCAAGTTTCCCATTTGTGACCACTAAGTTATGGTTACATGTTCAGTAGCACAAACATTAAATAATTGTTCTGGGTGCAACTTTTCCTTATGTTAGTTATGTTCATAGAAGATTGGATGGATGTAATCAGTAGAGACTTCATAGTCATCACACTAATGATGCCATTAGTCTAACTCAGGTTTTCTCAACCTTGCAGCTATTGACATTTGGGGTCTGTCTTAATCTATTTCTGCTTTTATAATAGAATACCACAGATTGGGGAATTTAGAAACAATAGAAGTTTGGCTCATGATTCTGGAGGCTGGAAAGTTCAAGAGCTCGGCACCATCATCTGGTGAGGATCATCCTCTGTCAGAAAGCAAACAAGCACATGAGACAGAGAATATTGGGCCAAGTTCATCCTTTTTGTCAGGACTCCATTTCTATTATAACTAACCCACTCCTGCAATAATAGCATTAATCTCTTCGTGAGGGCAGAGCTTCATGGTTTAATCACCTCTTAAAAGCCTCACTTCTTAATACCATTACAATGCCAATTAAGTTTCTAACACATGAACTTTTGGGGAATGCATTCAAACCATAGCATTCCACACCTGTCCCCCCAAATTTATGTCCTTCTCACATGCAAAATACCTTCATTCCATCCTAGTAGCCCCAAAAGACTTAACTTGTTCCATATCAACTCAAAAATCCTAAGTCCAGAGTCTCATCTAAATCAGATATGGGTGAGACTCAAGGCATGATTCACCCTGAGGCAAATTTCCTCCAGCTGTGAGCCTGTGAAATCAAAACAAGTTATCTACTTCCAAAATACATGATGGGATAGGCATAGGATATACATTTCCATCCCCAAAGGGAGAAATAGGCAAGAAAAAAGGGTTAACTTGTCCCAAGCAAGTCCAAAACTCAACAGAGAAAACAACATTAAGTCTTAAAGCAGGAGAATAATTTTCTTTGACTCCATGTTACACTTCCCGGATACACTGGGGCAGCAGTTGGGCCCCCAAGGCCTCAGGCAGCTCTACCCCCATGGCTTTGCTGAGCTCAGCCCATACTTCAGCTCTCCTAGGTTGGAGTTACAAGCTTTTGGCCCTACAGTTCTGTGGTCTTGGGGGTAGCCCCACTTCCACGGCTTTGCCCTATTGGCAACTCTCTGTGGCACCTCTGACCCCACTTCTCTGCTCAACATTGCCCTGGTAGGGCCTCTCTGCATGGCTGTACTCAAGATTTCTGCCTGGGCCTCCAGGTGGCTTGCCGCATCTTTTGAAATCTAGGTGGAGGAAGCTGTGCCTCCATGCCTCCACAGCTCTTATGTTCTAAGTGCCAATGGAATTAACATTCTGTGGATGCCACCATGGCTTACTACTTCTGACCCCCAGAGTGGCAGCCCAAGCTGCACCTAGGACAGCTGAGGGGCATTGCACTTGAACACAAAGAGCAGGGACCCAAAGTGGTTCTGGGCAGTGAGTCCATGAAGGATCCCTTGGGCCTGTCTCCTTAAACCAGTCTGCCCTCCTAGAGCTCTGGGCCTGTGATGGGAGTGGCAGCCTTGAAGATCTTTGAAATTCTCTTAGGGTCTTTCTCCCATTGTCTTGATGAATAGCACCCGTCTCTCTTCTAGCCATATTAATCTCTTTAGCAAACTATTGCTTGGCCACATCCTTAATATTCTCTCCCAAACACACTTTTACTTTTCACATGGACAGGCTGAGAATTTTCCAAATTTTTCTTTCTGCTTGTCTTTTAATTATAAATTCCACCTTCAAGTTATTCTTTTCTCTTGCATCTCATTGTATGCGGTTAAAAGTGGCCATGTAGCAGCCCAGATGCTTTGCTGCTTAGATATTTCCTCTGTCAGATATCCCAGTTTATCACTCTGAAGTTCTGCATTCCATAAGGTCCTAGGATAGGAACAAAATTCTGCCAAGATTTTGCTAGTTTATAACAAGGATGGTCTTTACTCCAGTTTCCAATACCTTTTTCTTCATGTCCATCTGAGAACTCGTCAGAATGGCCTTTACCATCCTTATGTCTACCTACATTCTAGTCATGATCTCTTAAGTAATCTCTAAGAAAATTCAGACTTTCTGTACAGCTCTCCTCTTCTTTTGAGCCAGAACTGCCCTTAATGCTCCATCAGGCTTTTTCTAGCCTACTCCTCCAAATTCTTCCAACGTCTACCCATTACTCAGTTCCTAAGCTGCTTCCACATTTTCAGGTATTTGTTATAAAAACAGCCCCACTTCTCAGTTCCAATTTTCTGTCTTATTTCTTTTTCTTCTGCTATAACAGAATACCACTGATGGGATAATTTATGAACAATAGAAGTTTGTTTGGCTCATGGTTCTGGAGGATGAGAAGTCCAAAGCATGGTACTGGCCTCTGGTGAGGGCATTCCATAGCAGAAGGCAAGCAATCGCATGAGACACTGAAAGAAAATTGGGCTAAACTCATTCTTTTATTAGGATCCCACTCCTGTGATAAGGGAGTTAATCCCTTCATGAGCAGGGATGCCTTATAGCCTAATCACCTCTTAAAGGCCCTACCTCTTAATACTATTACAATGGCAAGTAAGTTTCCAACATATGAACTTTTGGGGGACACATTCAAACCATAGCAGGGTTAGATAATTCTTTGTTGTGGGGGGATGTTCTGTGCTTTTTAAGATGTTTAGTGGCATCTCTGGCCTTTACTTACTGGTAACAGTATCCCAGTTGCGATAATCAGAAATGTCTCCAGACATTGCCTAATGTCCTTTGGGGGTGAAATTACCCTTGGTTAAGAACCACTGCTCTCATTGACTGGTTTAATGATAATTTATATTTGAATAGATCAATTACCAAATAGGTAGGTAACTGCTTCATAGGCCTGTGTTTTTTTAGCCATATGTGTAAGGTAATTCTGGTCCTATACGTTTTCACAGGGCTGTTATGAAGTCCCAATAAAGGTATAGATAAAGAAATCTAGTGCCCATAGTGTGCAGTAAGTGAATATCTTTCCTTGTTTATACAAGAGTCAGAACTGTAAGCAAAGCATTTTGCATAGTGACCAATACATAGACAATACCTAACAAATTAGTGACTTGCTGTTTCAATTTTATTGTTAATAGATGGTAGAACTGTACATTCCTGTTGCTTCTGAAATTTGAAGTATTACCGAACACATTCTTAGCAATTCTTTGGGAAAGAAATTATTGGCCGGGCGCAGTGGCTCAAGCCTGTAATCCTAGCACTGTGGGAGGCCGAGGCAGGAGGATTGCTCAAGGTCAGGAGTTCGAAACCAGCCTGAGCAAGAGTGGGACCCTGTCTCTACTATAAACAGAAAGAAATTAATTGGACAACTAAAAATATATAGAAAAAATTAGCCGGGCATGGTGGCACATACCTGTAGTCCCAGCTACTCGGGAGGCTGAGGCAGTAGGATCGCTTGAGCCCAGGAGTCTGAGGTTGCTGTGAGCTAGGCACTCACTCTAGCCCAGGCAACAGAGTGAGACTCTGTCTCAGAAAAAAAAAAAAGAAATTCTCTCTCTTTGTTGTGTGTCCTTTTGCTTACCTAGGAATGCTAAAATGTTCTAACCAGCTAATTCACTAACGAAGTTAAGTTGTCTTTCCTCCACCTACTGACAAATAGAAAAATGGTGGAAATTCCATTAAAAAACTAATAAATGGAGTTTTTCATCTACAGCCACAGTGGTTTTCTTAAAATTTCACTGGATTTAAGAGTAGGAAGTTCAGCTTTCTAGGGATGTTTTCTAACGTCTTAGGTTACTTAAGATGGGCTTAAAACTATTGTCAATAACTGTAGCTCAGGAGCAGTTCCTAGATTTTTGAATTGAGTCTGGTGTATAGCTGGGGCTCACTACATATTTGTTGATGAGTGAATGATTAAATATTTTATACTTTTCTGCCTAAGACATTTGATTTTAAACTAAAGGAATTTCTTAACAACTTAATGGCAGATATGACATTTTTATCATCTAGCTCCATGTCAGAGCATGTAATTGAGGCTAGTCATCAGAGACAAGATGAGAAAAGTTCATGTTTATGGACTTTCTTGTGTCCCATTGCCTTTGTGCTTCCATTTACTTCATAATAATGTATTTCAGTCACCATGGGAGGTGACTCTTGGCTAGTTTGTTTCTCAGTACAGACAAATGCAAACTTGCTACAAGCCCTTAATGAGTGATGGCAACATCTGAACTCTTTTAAAGGAATAATAAAGAGTAAAACAAGTCCACTCTTGGTCATATTCAATACATAAAAGTTTTAGGACTATGATTTATAAGAAAGAATATCTTTTCCTATGAAAGGGAAGTATACATGTAGTTTTTCTTTTAGGAAAGCATATTTTATGGAAGCAACCTAAGGTGTTCTTTATTGGAAATGTTATGCTAGATGTTTTCGTAAATCTGTGTCTTAAACAACCTCACAACTCATTTTTTGAGATAAGTCAAATGCCAAAATTCATGTTTATATATGTGAATCGGGGTGTGTGTGTGTGTGTGTGTGTGTGTGCGTGCACACATGTGGTGTATACTCTAGGGTCTCTCTCTCTCTCCAAATTTCTAGATTTCTTTTTTAAGCCCTCTTTGCCATCCACAAAACTAAACAGATGTGAAAGACTGTGGTGAGAGCCTCAGCTAATAACTATCTCACAAAGTAGACATAAGGATTAAATGAACTTTTTTTGTTTATATTTTTGGAAAAGCACATAACACAAGATCTGGCACATGGTAAGAGTTCCGTAGCTATTAATAGCTTGTAAATTTTAGTCCTACCCTTCCACTGTTATTGTGCCCACTTCATGGTTTAGTGTTTTTACAGAGAGGCTACTAAAAATAAATCCAATGAATTTTCTTGAGGGTTGACTCTGTTTATGTAGACAGGGAGAAAGCACAGTTTTAGAAACTTGTACTCTGCTCTGGCTCAAAAGTCTTTTCCTGTCATTATCTCAACTTTCGTAACTTCAAATGGAATATAGAAACAAGAAAGCAATAGAAACTCTACTTTTAAGAAAATTTACTTTTATCTCATTATATTGAACATTAAAATAGAAATATCAAGAATTAAAAAAAATAAGAATAGGAAGAACACTCAGTGTGCTTCCATGAGGGCATCATAACCTCCTAGTTATTTGCAGTCAGTCCATTGCTCAGGTATCACTGTCCCCATCAGCTTACTTGAGGGAACACACTACAGTGTTCACCTAAAGAGAGGTGGCTCACAAATTTCAGGTGTGTAGACACCGTAGGAGTTAAAAACAAGGACTATTTTCTTTACGACATTTACCTTAACTTCTGATAAGAAGTTTACTGGAAAATGAAATTTTATGGATACCTTTCCATGCTGCTTCTTTCCTAGACTTTCGTAGCCCTTCCTACCTTTTTTCCTGTGAAGTACACAAGACAAGACCAAGGCCATAACCTGACTGATTTGAAGGTAAAGAAAATAAGGAGTCATTCTTAGGTATAGACGGTTTATTACTCACCTAGACAGTAAAGGGAGAGTAACTGAAGGTCCTGGCAACCAGATCCTTGTTCTACACACTGAAAAGGACAACACTGAAATCAAGGGACCAAAATGACCACAAAGCAATGCAAAAATATCCCAGGGCCAGGCTTCCATGCCAGGTTCTTGGCTCTTTTCCTGCTGCATTTTTGCATGGGATCTGTGATGAAGGTGTCAGTCTCAGCTTAATTTTTAGCTTTTTGGAAAATAGGGGGTGAGGAGGATACTAAGCCAATCTTCAGGTCCCTGGCAGCTATGCTGGGTACAATCTCTGCTTCTTCCCTAAACCCAGCAAAATCTCCTTACTATATACCATCTTCTTTTGCAACTTCCTTTCTTTCCCCTCTTCTCATGAGTCAATCAACACAGTCTCTCATGAGTGGAATTTTAGGAACATCATTTTCTCCTTTTTAGGAGTAGGGTTGAAAGAACTGTAGGCCAAAATCAGTAAGTATTTTTTCTACTACTCACCTTGTTAAACATGTTGAATCATCAACAGATCACCTGGCGCAGGAGTGACATACTTACAGAGAATTGACCTCACCCGAAAAGTCACTGGTGTTTTTCCAGCAGTTGCTAAATAAATGAGCATTGCTAGAGTCAAAACTTATTATTATGAGTCATTTTTAGAGGTATGCCAATGACTCATAGAAATGTTATTTTTCAATTTGTTGTTTTATCTACAGATTTTTTTATTCTTCTCTAGTTACTTAAGAATGTTGATTATGACATTCTGAAGCAAGACTTCACTCTATTTTATTCCTATATACTGATAATTCTGTCTGTTCAGTGGTTACACTGCATATTTAATTATATTCATACCGAGAGTAGGGTCAATATAATTATGGGCTAAGTTCTGGGTTTGGGATAATGGGCAGCTTTATAAGGACAGTCTTATTAGGTGGGTGTATAGATGCAGTCAGGACTCTCAAGTTAAAATGTGGATACATTTTTAACTTGTAGGGTGGTGGCTAAGTACCAAGAATGAGAAGACAAAGACCTAACTAAGCCAAGGACAATATGCTGGTGGGTGTGGAGAGGTCCAGGAACAAAGTCCTGCCACATGCCAGTCCTTGTTTGTACAGCTCTTGTTCAGCATTCACTGAAGCCTGCAGACAACTTCAAACCACCTAGTTTGTGGGCCAGTACTGGCTAAGCCTGCATATGTGTGTGTGTGTATGTGTATGTATACATACATACATATTATGATACATCTGACTTCCACAAGTGGGGCTTTGGAATTTATGCTGCTGCTATAAGCTGGGGGTGCCTGAAATGATCCCTTTAGTATGTACCTGGCCATCATATGCAGCTTTCTTCTCAACCTACATAGTAATATGCTCAGCCCACCGGGCTCTCTGTTTGCTTTGTAGATACCCACCTGGAATAGAGCCCTAATACTAGTTCACTTATTTGGAGCCTGAATGTCCTCCTTATCTTAAAGCTCTTGCTTCCTGCACCTGTAGTTACTGGTCCAGATCTTTCTCTCAACCAGAATTGCCATCCATAGCCTAGAAACTATTCCCCATGCCATTTGCTCTAAGCCTGTTAGGTGTTCATTATGGTCTTATTAGACCCTGACACTTGGGGAATCATGGCTCAGAGCATTGGTCACTCTGAGCCATGAGCCCTGGTCCTCTCCGTAACCTTCTCCCTGATTCCGTTTCCATAGCAGACATCATGGCTAAGCCCACATAGACCACATCCCCATGATTCACTGGGCTGCTGCCGCTCTACCTACCCTGGACACACATAACAACTTTTCTTCAGAATTGTTCAACCAGCCTTTACAACAAGCCTAAACTCAGAAACCACACTGAGAAGAGCAACATGTTTCAATTTTTGCAGAAGTAAAGGATTTTGACATTTTTACAAATTTTACTTAATGGTTCACCACAAGTCCTATCATAAACATTTTTTTCTTTAGAGATTATTTCAAGGAAAGATTTTGAAATATGGTCCATGCTGAGATAATTCATTGTTTCCTCACCTTGGAGAAAGGTGAAGAAAGTTCAGGACAAGGATAAGGCTCACTGATCTTCGCTTCCTCCCACAATCCTTTTTAGATACCAATAATCTAAAGAACTAAGAATCATCTCTGGGATGCAGCCACAGATTTAAACTACTCTCAGGTGACCCCAGTGTTTTCAGTGAATGCTAAGACAGAGAGACATCAATTAGGGGTTTTAGAGGCAGGAACATTGGGATTCTCACTTGTATATGTGCTCAGACTCACTTAACTGTTTAATTTTCACCATGTTTGGCTAATACAGATGTTTCCCTTGTACTGGCAGAGTCACCGCCAGTTAACGAAGCATCTCAGCTCATGAATCTCTCCTGCCACTCACCCTGACAAGTTGGAGAGGAAAAGACTGCCTGCAGATGGTGTTTCAAGTGTGTACAACACAGTGGATTCCAAACACATGGGGACTTTGTTGGAGATGCCAAACTTGCTGTGCTTTCACATGGAGTAGAGTGCATCTGATAAAAGAGACCAATTTATAAGCAGTGTTTTACGATTAGAGGGGAAAATATTGGCTCTCTTGGCTAAGGAACAAATTTAAACTGAGCCCTCATGGAGAAGAGAGGGAAAAAGAGTTGCTAATTTTAAAGAAGGCACTTGTCCTAGATTCTCCCTTTGGCACTTTATTTCTTCAGTATAGGAGGTCTCCCTGGTGCACTATTTCAGATCACAAGCAGCGGTGATTGTGGACAATGGCACTAAAGCCTTGGTCATTGCCAAGGTTCCCTGTTTCCTTAAACTCTCCTTTTCACTGGTCACAGCTCTCACCACTGGCAAGGGGATGAAAGTTAATCTCCATATTGAGTGAAGGGCTCAAAATTAGAACACGGATTTGTATAACATGGAACGCAAATTTGTATCGAAGACCTATTTTGAGAAAGGACTGTCGTAAAAGTTGGGGATGAATGAGTAAGTAGAAATTTCAGTTTTGGGGGAAAGTAGCTATTCCTGATTGCTCCATAAGACTGAGAGCTTCCCAGTGGTATCTCATTGTGTGTCCACAGTGCCTCCTTCATGATAGGCACTTAAGAAACGTTTGGCTGTGTAAATGAAGGAGCAAATGGCATTGCCTAACATAAGGATTGACACTGGATAACTTTCTTCAGTAATGTTCTCTTTGGAGAGAGAACAAGAATATACTCTTGTACAAGAGTACAAGAATGAGAGTAAAATGGAAACTTTTAGAAATAGGAGGAGTGCAGTGACCATGGATCCTCTTGTTACCACGCCAGGTGTTGTGCTAAGGGTTCAACATGGAATGTCTCATTTAATCCTCATAACAATGCTATAAGTAGGTGTTAGGCCCATTTTATAGATAAGGAAATTGAGGCACAGAGAGCTAATAAGTGATAAAGCCAGGATTAAACCCAGATCGTCTGACTTGAGAGCCTGCATGTTTCCGCATTATGCTATTTTGTCTGTCACACAAACCTCAAAGAGGCTGAATGGTGTATCCAACGCTGTCACAGGGCTGGGTCTCAAACGTTATCTCATGAGTTTCCATCCCATGGCTTTTTCTTCTTCAACACATTCGATTGAGTAAAAAGCCCTTCATATAACTCACGCCCCTCCAATTACAGCCTAAATTGCAGAGATAACCAGGGAACTGGTAGTGGTGGTATGGTATATACTCAGATGCTATCAACAGTGAGTAAGAGGAAATCTTGAATCAACTGGCTTAAACAATAAATAGAATTTATTATTTTCAAAATAAGCAGCTCCAACTGTGGGTGGTGTGTCCATAAGTACACTAATACCCATATAGATATTTACTAAACATTTATTAGTAAGCAAGTATACTGAAAGAGTTTATATAATTGTATAGGCTTGAGGAAGTCCCAACTCCCTATCCTTTCAGCAGTCCCAACTCCCTTTCCTACCACCACCTCGTAGGAAAGGGCCCTGAAGGCAATTGCCAAGGTTCCTGAGACAGGATTCTGCCATCATTACAGCTGGTTGTAGGCAATCCGAATTCTAGATTCCATTGTGAGAGACTATCCTGTTCAGGAGTTTGCCCTGGGGTGAAATGCCAACAAGCAAGTGCAGACTTCTGACTTGCTAGATTCTTATTCTCTATTCATGCCAGAGGAGGAAGTGTCTATAAAATAATTTTAGCTAATCCATATAACTTGAATGCCTCTAATTTGACTGGAGAGAGCCGAATTTTAACATTCATCATGCTAGTCAACAGGCTGCTATTTTTATCACTAAAAGCCCTTTTCTGACATTCGCGTGCTGATTAGCAAAGTGGAGGTTATTGAGCAAGATACAGGTAACAGAAGTGCTTCCTGATGAGAGTGCCAGCAGACCACTCCTGTGTTTTTGATTGCCACGTTTGGTGACCATTCCTGGAAGGAAATCTTTGACTAGAATACTTACAGGCCTTAGGTTACACACAGATAGCATCTATGTTGAAATATTTCAAAGTAAATTATAGTCCTTGTAACAAGTGGCTTCAGATTGGCTAATTCAGTAATTAACTGAAACCTTCAAGAACTCGAGCTCCCCTGGTTTCTGGTCTGCCATGTGACTCTGTCCTTGACTGGTAGCCCTGATGGTAGTGAGACGATGCTGCCCAAGTTCTAGGTGTCACCATTTACAGATTTGACACCATCTAAAAGAGCATGTGGGTAATGGACATCCCTTTGTGTGCTCCTCTGCTTAATACCAAGGAAACTTCACCCAGAAGCCACTCACCAGCTTTCTCCTCATTTGCGTGGCCAGAATTATATCACATATTCATTTTAAGCCAATTGTTGTGAAGAAAAATGGGATTTTTTTGACATCAGTAAACTTATTAAGATTTAACTGTAAGTCATGTGAGGAGAAGTTGAATTCCTGAAAAATTTGGAGCTTCATGAACAATAATGAAGCAGGAAGAGGTACTTGGGAAGGCAGCCAGCATGGTTTGCCATGTGTGGAATAATCATTTCTTTTTAATGTGACTATTCATCTTGAAGGGTAATGTTCATCTTCCTTTGACCCTTTATCTCATCTTCTCCCTTAGTTCCAGATCTCTTCGTTCCTTTCTTGGTTGATTTGTTTTTGCTGCTATGGTGCTCATGTTCACTGAGAGTCTTTATTTAATGCCCCAACATCTTGAATTAGGGGAAGGAAGTCACAGTTTTAATGAGGATTTCTTGCCTTGAGAGTTAACCTGGAGTCACTTCAGGCTCCCTGATGCATTGTCACCTCTGTGCATGCTGTTTATCATGTTAAATCTGGGGTAAATTCTTCAAGGGATATTCCTGATTTGAGAACATAGAGGCTAGAAGAAAAAGGTTTGCTAGGGCATTATAGGCACAGAAATCATCCCTTAGGAATACAATTGCTGGCCGGGTGCAGTGGCTCACGCCTGTAATCCTAGCACTGTGGGAGGCTGAGGCGGGCAGATCGCTCAAGGTCAGGAGTTCAAAACCAGCCTGAGCAAGAGTGAGACCCCCTCTCTACTAAAAATAGAAAGAAATTAATTGGCCAACTAAAAATATATAGAAAAAATTAGCCAGGCATGGTAGCACATGCCTGTAGTCCCAGCTACTCGGGAGGCTGAGGCAGGAGGATTGCTTGAGCCCAGGAGTTTGAGGTTGCTGTGAGCTAGGCTGATGTCACGGCACTCTAGCTGGGGCAACGGAGTGAGACCCTGTCTCAAAAAAAAAAAAAAAAAAAAAAAGAATACCATTGCCAGGTCGTTTGCTTCCCTTCCCTGTCCAGTCAGCCAGAATCTCACTCAAAACAAGTGCTTAACATTTTTTTAAAAAGGATATTCAATTTCAAGCGATCTTTTCCAACTTCTTGCTCTCCCCCTTGGCTAGTTTTAAGATTAAAGAAATTGCAGAGTGGTTTAAAACCACACTGGTGAGCTCATGTTGAATGATAAGGGCATGTTCACTAAATATTTACTTCTCTAATGTCTTTGGAGAAAAGAAAGTGGAGACTACACAAGAAGTGTTTTCTAGAAATGACAGAAAATGAACTAAACTTTGTACAGATTTTATTAATAGAATTGGTTTTTAAAAGCTTAAACTTATTTAATGTGGAAAAGCAGTGGGTCTAAATGGCAAGGGCCCAGGATTATTAAGAAGGTACAGTGAGGGAAATAAAGACAAATTTGGTTGGCAATTTTTAAACTTTCATTTTGTATGAATCTAATTCAAAGTTAGTGACTAGAAAACATAAATAGTATTTTTAAAAAATCTAAATATGCTGTAAATCGTATCCTAACATTCATGCCTTGCAGGTTATCTTTTTCAACTGCTTCATACAATAATTTCCTATCATGCATTTACTTCCTGTGAGCTATAAGTGGGGTCTTATTTACCCTTTGCCCATGTTCCTTCCCACTAACACACACAAAGCAGACACACACACACACACACACACACACACCTGCTCCCCCCATGATACCTAGCTTCATTAATCACCACTCCTAAGTGCCCAATCTTGAAAATGTTTTTATCTTTTTCTCTCTCAGTTTTCACAACCAATTATTGACAAGTTCTACGATTCTATCTCCCAAATGTTTCCTGCTTCTAGTTTCTTATTTCTTTCCTTTATTGCTTCCTTCATTCCCACTACTATTACACGCAGAATTTTGCCATAAACTCCAGAGGGATTCTTTGCTTTTGCTTGTTTCCTCCAATCTATCGTTCACACTGCTGCCAGAACAGTCTTTCTATAGGACAACTGCGATCATGACCTCTCCCAGTGCTTGAAGGTCCACTTCAACTGTTCACTTTTGCTTGAAAAATTTTAACCCCCTCGTATGTCATCCACATTCTATTCATCAACTATATGTACAGCCTCATCTTCTTTTATAATCCCTTCAAGAATCTTTAACTCAAGCCACTATTCACTAATTTCACCCACTCTGTCTTTGTTCTTTTACCATAACACTGTTCCGATGATTTCTCCTGTCAAGATGACTTTATCTTTCAAGGACTAGTTTAGATGCCACTTCTTCCTTGAAGACTTCCTCTGTGACCTTCTGTCCCTCTTTAATTAACCTGTCCAGATCCTCTCACCCCAAAGAACTGTATCAGTGTTTCTGTTACTGTACTTATTATCATGATCTATTTCGAATTGTAATTGGGTATGAATCTTTTTTTTTCGTCAGTCAGTTACTGCCTAACTAAGTGCTTCACAAATAATTTGGTTGTTGTTTTGGGTTGAATTTGGGAGCTCAGGCTACATTCAATTAGCTTATTTGATGTAGAAGCCAATAGAATGTAGTCTTTTACTTTCCATAGAACCTAGGAAACAGGGAAAAGCCCATTGCAGGATGAATGTCACAACAGTTCTGAGCCAGGCATGGTGGCTCATACCTGTAATCTCAGCAACTTGAGAGGCTGAAGTGGGAGGATTGCATGAGGTCAGGAGTTTGAGACCAGCCTGGGTGACAAAGCAAGACCTCATCCCTAAAAAAAAAGAAAAAAAAGGGAAGGAAAAACGTCATAACATTTCTCTTAAACCCTACCATGACTTTTTTGCATATGTCATGATAAGAACATGCTTTATACAATATTCCAGTTTTCCCTTTCTATTCTTCCATGCTTTCTGCATCTCTTAAGCTAACTGTCTTACCTGAGCTATCTTCACTCATATTTTATGATTTCTGTCTTGCTCTGCTTGTTTATACACTTATTTCTATACTGTGGTATAGAAATCCAACTTTGGATTTGCTTTCCCAGGGTCATTCTCCCTTCATTAGTAGGAGAACTGATCTTTCTTTGGAGGATGAGTGGCTGTAGGAATAGGACCCAGTTCTGGGGAATCAGGGAGCGGGATGGCCACAGTGATTGGCAAAGTCAGACCCAGTTTGGTCCAGTGAAGCCCCAACATGGTAATATAATTTTGATGATTGGACTAGAAAAGTCCTCTCTTTAGTGGGATTGCTAAAGTGATGAAATCTAAGCCTGAAGCTGTGGTTGACTCTCTTTAGGCCTCCAGGAATTGCTGAACTGAATGAAACCATCACAGGGGAAAATAGACCCAAAGGAGAGAAACCAAGTGCTGAGGACATCATTTGAGTCCCTGAGTCCCCAGATCCAGGCTTTGGTTTCGGCAAAGTAATAAATTTCCATTTTGATTAAGCCAGTTTGAACTGGGTTTTTTTCCCATGTAGCCAAATGAACACCTACTCTTACATACTCTGAATACAGGCTTCCTATTTAAAGCTAATTCTCAGCCTTTCTCTTTTTCATTGATCTTATAAAATTCCACTTGCCTTCCGTCACAGCCAAGCCTTTTATAGAAAAAGTTTTAAAAAGGGATAATAATAGTACCTGTATCATATGTCTTTTCTGAGGGTTCAATAAATATAAAATGCTTGAAATTATGCTGTTATATTATACCATGTTAGTGTTCATTGTTTTCATCTCTGTTATCATCATCATCACTTTCCTATTACTCATTACAATGATCAGATCACAAAATTTGAGGCTTCAGTCTACTGAAACCTCAATTTATATAAACATTTATTTATGAATTTACATTTTTGGCCAGGATATCGTCTCTTGGAATGTCCCACATTGATATTTGCCAGAATGACTTTCTATGTGCTTGACAGTATATTCCATTTTAGAAAATATAATATAAAGATTGTGTCTATCAAATCTTTCCTTGAAGATGCATACCAAAAAATATCACAGAATACCATTTGTGACTGTCACTGGCCCACAGTATTTATTTTTACTGTGAATCTTCGTATACCTTTTAGGTGACTGAGAAGACTATTTCTTTCATTTTACAAATAAAAGTATAAAGAAAGAATATATGATTTCTCAATGGTGATCTATTAATGGGATGGAGCATAAGTCTCTAGAGTTCTAATGCAGGAAATGAGTAATTGTCTCTAAAACATTTCCATATGACTTTCTTAGTATAACATTGTTTTGATTTGGAGTTAAGTTCTGTGAGTTCTAGTTTTTGCTCTGACATCAATTAACTAGATCATTCTGAGCAGTGGATCTATTGACCAGTTTCCTTGTCTGTAAAATGAAGCATTTATACTCTATATTTACTGTACATTTCAAAATGAAAATTCTTTAAATTCATTTCAAATAAAGATTTATCATGAACACATTTTATTCTTGTTATTTTTTAGAGACAGGGTCTCACTCTGTCGTCCAGGCTGGACTGCAGTGGCATGATCACAGCTCACTATAACTTTGAACTCCTGGGCTCAAGGGATCCGCTCACCTCAGCCTCCTGAGTATCTAATACTACAGAGGTGTGCCATCACACCCAGCTAATTTTTTACTATTTGTTGTAGAGACAGAGTCTTGCTGTGTTGCCCAGGTTGGCCTCAAACTCCTGGCCTCAAGTGATCCTCCCTCCTTGGCCTCTCAAAGTGCTGGGATTACAGATATGAGCCACCATGCCTGGCCTGAACATATTTTAGAATCATCATTATCCACAAAACAGAAAAGCTACAGAGAGAGAGACATGGAAATGCTTCCTTCAAATATGCAGATGATATTTAATGCGTAAGATTCAGTTGGAAGAAATAAAGAGGCATAGCATGTATAATGCAAAAGTGTTTAGATCAATTTAGAGTAAGAGTATAAGGATGACAAGTTCCATTCATTCTAGTAAAATGTAAACTAATTAATCTGGGAGCTAAACCCAAATTGGGAAAAAAGAGATGAACTGTACAATTATCCAGTGCAGTGATCAGGAATAGGGTTTGGTAAACAGGACAAACATCACTGAAACTATTAATAGCATCTTGTGCTAGTAGAGGAAGGTGGGGAGAGTCATATTTACTTCTACCAAGAATTACTACTGGTGGATTTATTAGGCAACACACACTTGTCTTGACCTGGTAAGTGCTCTGAGACAGACCAGGATTTTGCTCAAATCTCTCTTCTGAGGTACACCCAGGCTATATATAACTTGGCAGCCATACTGAGTCAGAGCTCCTTTCCCAAAATAAGCTCTTGGAAAAACACACAAAAGATTTATTTCTTCTGTGTCTGTGTTAATTAAATGCAGTCAAAGTGAAATCAATTCCCTTTCAAGAGTGACAGGCCTATTAGAAGAGCTGCAACAATTATACCTAACAATCCAAAGCATCTATTCACCCACTGGGTCACCTGTAGCCAGCACTTAAGCATCTAAATAGGTAGATACAGACATGGATATACAGATGTGTATAGATAGATATTGTTATGAACTGAATTGTGTTTCTCCAAAATTCATGTGTTAAAGTCCTACCACCCAATGTGACTATATTTGGAGGTAGGATTTTCAGGGAGGTAATGAAGGTTAAATGAGGTCATAACGGTGGGATGTTAGTCCAACAGGACTGGTGTCCTTATAAGAAGAGGAAGAGTTAATAGAGAGCTTTCTCTTTTTCACCTGTGCACAGAGAAGAGGCTATGTGAGGGCACAGCAAGAAGGTCGCCATCTGTAAGCTAGGAAGAAAGCCCTCACCAGAAAGCAACCCTTAAGATTAAGTACCTTAATCTTGGACTACTGGCCTCCACAACTGTGAGAAAATAAATATAATAAATGTATGAAAATGTATGAAAATAAATGTATGTTGATTAAGTCACCTAGTCTGTGATATCTTGTATGGCAGCCCCAACATACTAATACATCAAGGTAGGTATACAATACTGAAATGCCTATATCAGCATCTACCTGTATCTCTTGTCTTAGTCCATTTTGTGCTGCTATAACAGAATACCACAGACAAGGTAATTTACAAAAAAAAGAAATTTATTTCTCACAGTTCTGAAGGCTGGGAAGTCCAAGAACACAGCACCAGCACCTGGTAAGGGCCTTTTTGCTGCATCCTCATATGGCACAAGGTAGAAGGGCAAAATGGGACCAGTGCTGTGTTCTCACCTGAGGAAAGAGAAGCAAAGAGCAAACACTCTCCTGTAATTTTAAATACATTTTAAAATAAAAAATAATTTATTATCAGCAAAGGTGATATAAACAACAGGAAAATAGGTAACATGGATAGTGAATGGCTGCTTCTACCCTCTAAAGGGATGGAGTGAGTGGCAAGAGGTAATGGAGATAAATGGGGTAGCAGAGGTGTCCCCCATGGTAGTGGGACTCAGTTCAAACCTCATTGTGACCATTTCTTTTGTAAGGCACTGTGCCAAGGGAGAATGGTGCAGCATTAATCATTCATGAGGTTCTATGCTCTCATGCCTAAACACCTCTCATTAGGCCCCACCTCCCAACATTATTGCCTTGGGGATTAAGTTTCCAGCACATGAATTTGGGGGACACATTCAGACCATAGCCTCTATATATATCTGGTTATATTTTCTTGTATAATTGAAAACTTGACTCATTTTCTTCACCTATTTTCTTCCCAGTTTTTCTATTTAGTACTTCACAGTGAGGCGTAACCATACACTGATTTTTAATTTAAAAAAAATTGTTTTTAGGAGATAGGGTTTTGCTATGTTGCCCAGGCTAGTTTTGAATTCCTGGGCTCAAGGGATTCTCCCACCTCAGGCTCGGGAGTATCTGGGACTACAGGGTCATGCTACCAGGCCCAACTCTACATACACCAATTTTTAATTCTGAAATAAGGAACAGAGGTCCCAAAAGAATATCCTATAATTCAGTGTGCTGTCACTGTGGTGAGCGGTTCTCAATCTGTGGGATAATATTAGAATCACTCAGGAAGCTTTTATAACTTTCAAACTAGACTCACTCTCTTGGGCAGTTTATTAGAAGCTTTAGAAGGGAGAACAGAAAGGAGATATCAGCTTGAAACGGCTCACCTGGCAGTATCTTCCCAGAATGTCTTTTCTCCCTCATCCTCTAACTTCAGGAGAAAAATAATTCCACCAGGCTGGTGACAGTGCCAGACCATAGTCTTTGAGGGTTTGTTATCTGTTGCGTAAATATATGTTCTACAACCCCCAACAGAATTGTTTGAGTTCAGGTTTATGGTTTCAACTTTTGTATTTCTATAATCAAGCCCAGTGCTGTAAAAGGTAAGTGGTAAACTTTTGGAAATGAAACAAACCCTTTAGGGTTATCCTGGCATCACCTGTTGTAGGGACCTGACAGAATTATCCTGAATCGAGAGGATTAGCAGTGTGTTAGAATAGTATTTTCCAGACTTGGTCACATGCTCATATCACTTGTATTATCACTGTGTCTGCTTATACACCTGTTCTATTATAATCTATTCTCAAGATAGCAGCAAGGATGATCCATTAAAAATATCTGCAATGGCTCTCCAGACAAAGTTCTTCCATTGTCCTGCAAGTAGGGTGACCCTATGTTCCAGTTTTCAGGGATGGCCCCAGTTTATGCATACTGTTTTGATTTAATTATTAAACATGTCCTCTCTTATTCTAATAAGTGCCCCAGATTGTATGATAAATTATACAGTCATCCATCTAGAAGGCCCCACATGATCTGACTCCCCGTAATTTCTTTGTCTACTTTATTTTCTCTGCTACACTGTCCTCCTTACTGTTCCTTCCACCCCCAAGGCACCCCTGCCTGAGGCTTCTGCTCTAACTCTTCCCTCTATATGGAATACTCCTCCCATATATCTACTTGACTCACTCTCTGAACTTCTGCAAACATCCTCAATTCTCACCTTCTTGAAGAAAGCCAATGCTGACCATGTGCTTAATATCTGTAGGATGAACAAAAGGATACTGAATATTTTTTAAATTGACACCATTTTAATCTTAAATGTTAATATTTACTTCAATCTTAGTCTTAACAAAATATCAATTAAGTGTGGGCATGCTATTTGTTATTTTTTCTACTATGTAACTATAATGTTTACATTAAATCAAATATATTAAAAGTTGAGAAATTAAAAGAAAATGTTTTGTGTACTATCTAAAATTATCTCATGACCCCCAGTAGTGTGCACCTTGGATTTTATGGATCATATAATTATGAGACCCCAGGGCTCAGTAGTTATGCTGGAATGTTCTACAATTCCCAATGTGTAGTAGGTTTCAGTTTATCACTTGTGGATGAACATGGCTCCCCAGATCTTCCTAGCAAGCACATTATATCTTATTGGGCCTAAGGAGAGCACATTATACTACATCTTAATAGACATTGATACCCCACTAGTGAGTTTATTATATCACAGTCTTCAGTCTTTCAAAATTCAAAGGTTTCATTCCAGCTACTAGGTAATTTGATTCTTTTTTATTTGTTTGGCACAACTACCTTTATCTGGCTTGCTGATTTTTGTTGAATCAGCCAATCAATCTTAATTATATTCAGCTGTCTGACCCCTTCTAGGTTTTTACACTACAAGGTTTGAATTTAGAAATCTAGTCTAGATCTTAAGAAATTAAAAATAGCAGATCTGGGAAACTAGAAGTTATGCATATGAATCCACTTGGAATAAAAGTGAAGAGAATAGAGAATGGATACTTCATGGCACAAAAAATGGGAGTCAACTGCACCATAGAAAGGAAAATAATAGGACTGATTTTCACTCATTTGAGTCAATTCCAATTTGAACTTGAATGGGAATTGCCATTTAGAAAGCCAAAATCATCTACAAGAGGGGTTCCCCCCAAATCATGGTAGTAAGTGCAGTTTGAGGAAGATGTTTTGATTGTAACAATATAGAGAGAAATTGCATTATAAGAAGAGGTCTAAAGTTCTTAGAAGGACATTTTTTTTGTCTAGGTTTACTGTAAGTGTTTAAAGAAATAAACTGTACTAGAAGTGGCCCAGATCTTTAATAGGTTGTTTTTAATTACCAGCCTTATCAGCGCATATTTTATAGTGATTATACAACTATCACTATGTAGCTAAGGATTTGAAATGTATTTTAACACTGTTATGGAGGTTAAAACAAGCATAAATAAAATGTTATGAAACACAAAGAATCAAATAATAACCCTGATGAGATCCCATTGTTTCTAATTACAATTAGATAATCTACTTTGTGCCAAAAAAAAGGAAAGTGAAAGAAAATTAGGACTCTTTTATTAATGACAAATGAAAATATACTGTATACAGAAACTATAAATCTCTCATAAAAACAATCATGATAGCATAAAATATTTTAAAGTATCCAACCCACATTTGAGGGCATTTATTATTAGTATGTTGTCTGTCTAGCAGTCTTATCTGTGGAGGACCAGCTCTTCCTACCTTTGAAGAACTTCTCTCTCTGGGTCCCTCTGGGTCCCATCCCAGCTATCACCACATGGTCTAGAATGGAGCTTCCCTTCCTATCCTAGGTGTTACTTTCTCCCTGGCTTTAATGATGAGTCAGAGATAAACACCTAAATTATTGATTTTGGAGAGGCATCAGACTAAGGTTGAGATGAGAAAGAAGAATGGTGGAAAACTATTTCTTCCTTCTGATGATGAATTTTGGTTGATCTGAATCAGGAGCTAGTTGCCAATATTCAGGTCTTCTACAATATGGAAAGACCTGTCTACTCTAGGAGAAATGAAGTGGTGATTAACATACAGAAAGAAGCAGGGATGAGAGAGGAAAAGATGGTGTATGGGTACCTTGTTCCAGCCACCCTTGTCCTGTCCTTTGTTATGAGTTAATGATGTCTCCATTTCTGCATGTTAGTTCAAGTTGAGCTTCTTCACCTAAAGTTAAGAATTCTAATACACATCCTGAATGTCTATTTAGAAATTATACATGTGTATGTTCATGAGTATATACGAGTAAGTTCCCTCAAATGAGAGCATGTTGATTAAGGCGAATCTAGTCTCTTTACTTACTTGAAATTCTGATAAAATTTTAGACAATCATAAAAAAGTAGTTTAAAAAAATCTGTTGTGCAAAAAAATCCAATATAAGTGTGATAACAAAATATTTTTTTCTCTCAGAAAAACAAACCTCCAACCTTGAGTTAATGACCCATCTGTTCAAATTCAAAAAATAACAAAATAATGTGGATGATAACTATGTTCTTTGTAATGGAATTTGATCCATCTCTCTTTCCATGAATAATTAGTACAAAGTTTTCCCTTATTTTCTGTGATGGAGCCAGAAAATTTCCTCCCATTTTACATAAATGAAAGTCTTATATATAAGATCAACAGCTGTTCTTGACCTCTCATTTACAGACTTTTATAATAGCTCTTTAAATGGATGCATGAGAACAAGAATTGTGCATTTTTTATTTGTGTAGCCATAGATTACTATATACATCTACTAGTTATAATACTAAAAACTATTTGTTAAATGAATGAATGACTGGAAGATTGACAAATCTCAGTCAACTCTTTTTATCTCAAAAAGAATTTAAATTCTCTCCTCCCGTTGCTTCTAATTGCATTTGTAATTCTTCTTTAAAAGGTACAGTTACCATATAGTTTATAAATGGTACAAATAGACTTTTTCTGTTTTCTGTGATTCTTCCTTTTTACTATAAAATAAAAACAAAAAAAAAAGGGGGAAAAAATTGGTGCTCTGCACTGTGGGTTTATTTACAGACTTTCTGTGAGCTGGGAGGAGATACCACATTGTGGGATTGAATTGGCAAGAGCTGGTGCCAGATGTTGACCATGACAGGTGCATAATAAAAATACTCTTTGTGGCTTTCCCTCAGAATTCTAAATATATTTGGAAATAAAGGAAACATCTGCTTGATACTTCTTTCAATGACAGGCCACTATAACTTTTTGAACTGTGATTTATAAAAAAAGTATTGGGCGCATTATTTCTGTGACATTGTAAGTGCTTCAGCTAAATGTTCTTCACAAGCAAAATGCAGAATTCTAGCACATGCTTTTATGCATTTTCACTTGTGAAATAGCTGCATTGTTTCTGCTATTCCTGCCCATCTGTCATTTGGTTCAGAGCAAAGTCACAAATAATACAAATGGAACATATATTATGATTTCTAGATTGCAAAATTCTGCTACAACCAATCATCACAAGTTAGCATTCTTTTTTCAGCAACCTGACCTGTGGTTACCATGATTTGGTAGCCTGTGGCACAGTTATTGCTAGTTAAGGATAGGTATAAATGCTTTATGAAGAGAGATGTCTTATATTTGGAATCAGTGGCTTTGCCATAAGCCTCAATGGTGCTCACTAGACAAGCTCCATGATCTGAGCTTAAAAGGATAAGAAGTTTCTCTCTCACTCTATTCAGCTTTGAAGTTGCTAAGGAAGATCATATGGAAAGGGGTTCACAGCCACTTCTAATGGCATATGAGCTCAGTTTGTCCAGTGAAATGAATGAATAAGTGGAGATCTTTCTTGGAATGCATAGTGCATGGACAATGCAAAAGAATGAGTCACAGGTTCCTTATGGCTGGTGGTACTACAGCAGGTGCAGACTGAGTCTGGGGCTGCAGTAGGAGAGACAAGGAAAGGGTCTCACGGTGAGAAGAAATGGACTCCATTGTACGTAACAGAGGAAACCCTGGGGCTTTTTTCAGATTTTTAAGACAATTTGAGGAATTGTCTCAAATCCAATGCCATACTCCCCCTTTTTTAGCCTCATCAGAATGTTACACATGGGGGTGGCTTGGTAAGATTGCTGACCAGAGACACCAGCTGGCAGAGAGTCTCAGTAAGAAAGAAAAGTTTTAGATGAAAGAGAAAAAACAAACAAACAAACAACATAATTCTGAGGGAAGTATAATTCTGAGGGAAGCATGCCAAAACCCACAAGAGACTCCATGGGAAGAAGTTGTGAAACAGAACAAGAACAAGCAAAATACTGGAAGATATCAAGCCCTGAGAGGTTTGGAGTCCAATGTAAAGGGTAAGTGGAGTAGTTTGTTTCTCCTTTCCTTGCATCTCTGACAGTCAGAGGATTCCTGAGCTGTTAGAGATCTTCTACCTGCACAAACCCAAAAGCTGCTGCTGCTAATGAACTGGGAGCTTCTTGTGGACAGGGCACCAGGCTCCCAGCCTTCCAGGGGTGCTTACATCACTGCAGACCTCAGCCAGGATGGCACATTTTTTCTCCACCCACCATGCACCTTTGTCCTGCCCAGGGCGTTCCAATGCCTCAGGTTTCATCTTGCTCATTCCCACACAAACATTTCCCAGCTTGGCCAGATTTCAGGAGCCTCAGGGGACAAAGGGTTTCAGGGGATCTGGATGACTTTAGAGAGAGGGACAGAGATGATCAGAGTGCTAGCTTTCTTCCATCCAGACTCTTTTACTCCCCTTCCCTCCTCCACCCACAGCTGCCAAGACAGACAACTGAGCTAACACACAGGCTTCCATAGAGAGTGGGCTCAAACCCTTCTTCTTAAGGTCCTGCATCACACTTGGGTGTGCTTGGACTTTGAGCTCCCTGTTCATTGGCCCTCTCTGATGCTATTTTCCTGATGGCTCCATTAGAGCAGGGAATACTCCAAAGTGGAGGGACATCAAACCTGATTTAGCACCCGATAGGCAACTCAGGACCAGTATACTTCTCCCTTGCATAGCCAGGAATTTATCTTTGGGCACCTGGGGACAAGCCTGCAGCCCAGATTTTATACCCTCAGGTCTTGAACGTGTTGCTTGGGGGCATGAGGGGAAATTTGTCAACTAATCTCAGGAGATGAGGGAGCCTTTTGTGGGCAGAACTGAGAAGAGAGTGCAGTGTGAATCTCAGCTTCAGTGTATTTGAAGGACACCCTTCCCCCAACAGGGAGGCCAGGCTCTCAGCCCAGGCCAAGATCCTGGACAGGGAACCTCCCCATCTGCAGTGTAATCATGAGTGAGCTCAGTTAGTTTGAGCTCCTGACTGCTGGCAGATACTTTCTGTGGAGCAGGGGAGGACAGAGAGGAGCGAGGCCTACTCCAGACTACCAGATTGTGAATCTCAGATGGCCATGCCTCTAAAGCAGACTTTCTGGTTGAGTGGGGCCACTTTAGCCCTTCTCTAGTGGCTTTACTCAGAAGCTGGGAGCAGATCTGTGACCCCTGCTGAGACAG